>JANSMH010000397.1:0-17775 GCA_029299595.1 Grosmannia serpens
GAAACTCGTTCAAAAATCTTTCCGCCACCAACTACTACAATCAAATTTTTTCTTCTTTCTCCCCCCCCCCCCCCCCCCCCCCCTCCCCCCCCTCGACCACACCTCTCTCCGGCCGGTTCTGTCCCTTCACATTGGCAGAAGGGCAGACAACAAACACGAGCAAGAATAGCAGAGAGAGAGTACAGACGCATAGACAGAATAGAAAGAGAAAGAGAGAGAGAGAGACAACCCGGACAAGAAATACAGCGTCCAGACTGTCTACTGCCAAGGACGACACACCTGTCGGTACGTTCTCTCCAGCAGTCGACATTCTCTAAAAAAAGCGTTCCCTCTCTAGCCCCCGTCCTACCGGCACACCACTTTGACCTGGCAATGCATCGCTGCCGTCTTAGCCTCTAGCCTTTTCCTAATCTCGACTGTCCCCCTCCCCCCCCCTTCCCACCATCGTAACGGCAGCAACACTCAACTCAGGCTACCCCATCTCTTCTACCACAACAGCGACATATACATGCAGCCAGTAGAGGCTTCTTGGCCAGCCACCGACCTCCCTCCTGTACACCGTCATACTGCGTACACGCCTACCCCCTTCTCCTTCATTCTACCCTCTTGATTGTACCAGCCTGCTTGTTTACCGGTCTGTTGTTTACCTTCCTTGTAAGCCAGGCTGTCTTAGCATCATCCACAGACGCTCGTCGTCCATCAATGTCTCTACGTTGTCTCTCACCAGCCAGATATACCCCTTCCAATTCATCCCTTACCCATACTACTTTGTCTGGCCTCCTCCCCCCCTCCCTTTCCTTGGCACGCTCTACTGTCTAGAGCTCGGGGTTCAATACCACTCTCGTATACCCAAATCTAGCTGTCGTTCGCCGACCCTTTCATGCGTCTGCCCTCCTTTCATATCACACCTTCCCCTCCGCACATTGTCGTTCCGCCGTCCATAATTTTTAGCTGTACGGCCCTCACTTGCCTGGCCTTGGTCGATGCCTTCACTGCGGCAGACTCTATGTTCTATCCCCGATCACGTACATATCACACCCCCCTTGCCATAAGTTCCACCTCCGTTTTCTGCCTCTCTTCCTTTCGCAGTTGCCTCTTTATCCGGCATTGGGTAAAGGCACGACTTTTGTTCTAAGCGCCTCTACAGCTCGTTGTCAAATTCCAATCTACGACGATACCCATAATTCCTCAAGAACCGTCTGTTTATCCAGGGACTTTTTCTATGTTTATACGGGGTGGTGGGTGAAAAGCCAAAACAACATCCCCAACAGCGGCTATCTGGAGCCCCAGATCCAACAGAAGACGGAGAGCGGGAGCAAGAGAACCTTGTGGCTGATTAGCAAAAACGATGTGGCAGCAGTAACGGTGAGATACGCCCCAGCCAAGGATGCATCAAGCCCCCAGTCTTCTCGAAGTGTCTCCATTGAGAGATGAATCCCGTAAGAGTCAGAAACGGCCAATGTCAGCCGGGTCGACGAGCACAGATCATCGCCGAGCCTCAACTACGTCATCGTCTTCGCAAGCGAGAAAGGATACGATGTCATCAACGACCACAACCGCAACCGCGGCCACTACGACCGTGTCTGTTGCCACCAACGGCGAGCCTGCCTACGGCGCTACCGAGTCGGTTTCGCCGACCTATTCCTCGCAGGCCGTCTTCTCGGCCAGGGACGGGGCCGACATTGCGAGTTCTCGCCGCCCCAGCCGCCGAAGGACCGGCCCGCTCTCTGCCTCGCAGCGGGAGAAGGCGGCACTCATCAGGAAGCTTGGCGCCTGCAATGATTGCCGGCGCCGGAGAGTTGCAGTGAGTAGCAGACGGTGGCCCTCCCGCAAACGGCCTTGAAAACTCACAGTCGCGTCTCTGACAGTGCCATCCGAACCACCACAACATGAGCTGGGAAGACGCCGTGAGGAAATACAAAAATCACATCCCGGCCCAGGAGTATGTGCCTCTTGCCGGTCGCCCCACCAACCCTTCCCAGCCGATGGTGTTGCCATTCCAGACCGATCCGCAAGAAATGGACATTGACTCTACGCCCACGCCGACAAGTCCGTTTCGTGTGCAGCCGTCGCACCAGCACCAGCACCAGCACCATAGCCAGCACCAACATCAGCATCACCACCAGCAGCAGCAGCAGCAGTCCGGGTCACAAGGCCAGCCACACGCCAAACAACCACAATCTCCGTTACCACCCCCGTCTTCTGGGCGCCTGTCCATCAGCAGTGATGCGCGCCTGCGGACTCCGCTGCCCTCCGGCCGAAATCTGGAGAGGATGGCGTCCGCGGTTCTGCCGGGTATCGAGTCTCTCTCCGGCGACCTCCAGAGCGCCACAGCGCGTATAATCAACAGCGCCAACCCCTACCGCACCCGCTATGATGCTGTCCACGTGCAGCTGCTAGTCTGGTCCGACGAGACACAGCAGGTGCGTTCCGCCGTCGATGACCTGGCCGCGGTATTGGAGAAGAAATACAACTATGCGGTTGAGATCGTGCCAATCCCGGCCAGGGTCCCAGCCGGAGGCACGACATCGTATCGGTGGCTGCTTCAGACCGTCACCGAGTTTGTCAACAACAGAGACGCGCGAGAGGTCCTCAAGATTGTCTACTACACCGGCTGCAGTTATCTGGATGCGGACCGCGAGATGGTGCTGTCAAGGTGAGTGCTTGCACGAGATCTATGGCCCCAACGGGAGCTGACAGTTTCTGCAGCTCGAGCGACCGAACATCGCCCGCTATTCGCTGGAGTGGCATCCAGCAGGTGCTCGAGGACGCCGTTTCCGACACGCTGATCCTCATGGACGCAGCGTACTATCCGTGCTCGAAAATGACACGCCGTTCCGGCGTGCTAGAGCTGATTGCGGCGTCTGCAGGCGAGAGCCAGAGCAACGCACTTGGACGGGTATCGTTTACGCGTGCGCTGATCGACGAGCTCCAGATGCGGCTGAGCCAAAAGTACCGGGGTCCCCTCTCAACCCTGTCGGCTGCGGCACTCCACGTCCGACTGTTGTCGGCCTATCCCCGGATTCTGCAAGAGCAGAATCCGGAAAAGGAGCAACTCACGAGCTTCCCATCACCGCTGCATATTCAAATATCCGAGAACCCGCGGCTCCCTTCGATTCTGCTCGCCCCTTCCAAGAGGCCGCCGCCGGCCAGCCCGGAGATGTTGGCGCCGGGGACGCAGATCCATCTGACCGTGCAGCTGTCGGACAGCGGTGTGGACAAGGCAGGCTGGACGGAGTGGATGCGGCTCCTGCCAGAGAGCGTGCAGGAGGTCAAGTGTGAGAGCCCGTTCCGCAATACGTTCCGATGACACCGTGAGCCGGGCGAGAGATTGGCTGGCTCAGAGGGTCCTCACGGTTGATGATACCATTTCGTTGGTTGCAATTTGTATTCGAATTTCTGCTCTAGCAGTCTTTTTTTTTTGTCTGTCTTGTTTTATTCTACGTTTCCATGGCCATGTGCTGGCAGCCCGGGCGAGGAGGGAACGGGATGGATGGTATCAACGTTCCACGCAGAGGACGGCCAGAGTTACTCCCCATCATAGCGCCTAATTTATCAGCGGATCTCCCCGGCCACGGTAGGATTCGCGTCGATGAACCCACCCACAGACGATTCGCATGCACGTAATTTCAGTTGTCTAACACACAGATCCACATTGCTACATAACCAGCGCGAAGGAGTGTAGATGGTAGGATGCAAGTCGAGAGAAGGCGCATGTCGTAAAAGAGACAATATTGTTCGTTTTGCAGACACGAGGCAAAAGCCGGCCGTCTCCGGGCCGTTCTCTCTTCGTCATCGCCGAGACGAAAGCGTCGGTCTCTGCTATATAGTACAGACGCATAAATGCATTTCCCCCTATCCCGCGAGAGCTATAAGAAGAGCAAGATGAGGAGGGAGCTGGCGGACGCAGCGGCCAGGGTGCGCACGGCCATGCCGGCGGTGACAAGGGACCGGGAGGCGGCGGAGGTGGCGGAGATGTCGGCGAGGAAGTAGGCGGGATCGTAGGCGCCGTAGTTGGTGGTGTTGAGGGAGCCGTCCCAGCAGTACTTGGCGAAGCAGGTGGTGCAGGTGGCGGGGACGGAGGTGTTGGTGCGGGCGAAGCTGCGGCTGAGGACGGCGCAGGCGAGACAGGCGGGCCAGTCGGCGTTGACGGTGCCGTTGCCCTGGGTGGCGGCGTTGAAGCCGTTCATGATGATGTTGTTGCGGTCCTGGAGGGTGTAGCTGGCGGTGAAGGTGGAGACGTTGCTGTGGATGTTGTAGGGCGCGTTGGGGAGGTAGACGACGAGGGGCGGCAGCGACTGGCCGTCGGCGAGGGAGAAGTTGGCGGCGTCGCAGCCGAAAAAGGTGGGCTGGCGGTTGAGGCCGAGGTTGACAAAGGTGTTGTCGTCGGGCACGGGCGGGAAGAGGGTGCCGTTGGCAATGTCGGCGAGCGAGCGGTCGTACGAGGCGCGCAGGGCGGTGCCGTTGGGCCAGTTGTAGTCGGTGTCGGCGGAGGAGTCGACGGCGACGATGACGTCGACCTGGCGCAGCGGCTGCAGCAGCGGGTGCAGCGGGAGGTTCTGCAGGTCCTCGCCGCCGTCGACGAGGGTCAGCTGGGCGTCGGCGGCGGCCGGGTTGGTGTCCGGGTTGTAGTTGAGAAAGGGGTTGGGCACGTATTGGGCAATGTCGTTGTTGTCGGCGCCGAGGTCCTCGAGGATGTCGTCGATGACGGAGATGACAAACGAGGGCACGTCGATCTCGGTGCTGAGATTAGTCAGCAGGAACTGGTTGAAGAGCGTGGACGAGGTGCCCATGACGTAGCCAAACTGGTCGAAGCCGCGCACGCAGTGGCTGTCGTTGGCGACGGCGACGACGCCGTTGTTAAAGTTGGAGCCGAGGTACTCGGTGGGCACGAAGCCGAAGGTGGTGGGGTCCCAGGAGCCCATCTCAAAGGCGTTGAACTCGTAGAGGGTGGCGTTGAGCGCGATGATGGTGGTGTTGGGCGCGCGGCCGTCGGCGACGAGGATGGGGAAGGGCGTGTCGGCGGCGGCAAAGGCGTCCGAGTCGGCAATGGACGAGAAGGTGTACTGGAGCCCGCCGTAGGGCGCGTTGATGAGCTGGTACGAGAGCGCGCGGCCCCAGTAGTCGGTGAGGGAGGTCTGGAAGCCGGCGTCGGCCTTGCCGGCGACCTGGTCGGCGACGTCGGTCCAGTACTCGGCGGTGTCGATGATCTGGAGGTGGGCGTTGGTGGACACGTCGGCGTCGGCGCCGAGCTCGACGTCGTTGCCGCCGTCGCGCCGGGCGAGCCTGCGGACGGTGTCGACGGCGCGGCGCGGCGTCGCGGTGGCGGATGTGGTGGTGCTGCCGCTGTCCTGGGCGTCGTCGCTGGGGCCGACAAAGATGGAGTTGTCGAAGCGCCAGAGGTCGGAGCCGACGTAGCCGTCGCGCAGCGTGACGACGGACGAGTAGTTGTTGGCAAAGATGGAGCCGACGAGCCAGCCGCCGCCCGAGAGTCCGGCCAGATACGTCGTCGCCTGCAGCAGGCCGGCGATGCTGGCGTTGCTGGCCGGCAGGTCCGGCGTGCGGCTGTCGGCCGCGGCCAGGAAGCCGGCGCCGTTCATCAGCGCGCGGTAGCCGCCGCCCGACATGGCCAGGCCGATGTTGGGCACGTTGCGGCGCGACGCGCGCGCCACGTACGACGTCGCGTTGAAGCCCGTGATGTTGGCCGCCTCCAGAAACGCAATCAGCGGCTGCCGCGTGTTGTTGCGGCGCAGCGACAGCCACGCCGTCTCGTTGGTCGACAGCGTTGCCGCGCTGCGCGCGACCGGCCGGTTGGCCGGGCAGTCGACGATGATGGGCGTGTAGTTGCCCGACGGGTTGTTCGGCAGGGCGCGGGCGACGGGCGCGGAGGCGTCGGGCGAGGGAGAGCGGAGGTCGGGCGAGGGGGAGCGGATGTGGAGGGCGTCGAGGAGGTCGGGAGAGACGGCATGGGCGAGGCCGCCGCCCGGAGCGAGGGCGACGGCGAGGAGGAGGGAGAGAGGTGTCATGATGGGGGATGGGGGGGGGGTGTGGGAGAGGGGAGGAGAGGGAGGAGAGGAAGAGAAGAGATGAGGGGAGAGGGGAGGAGGGAAAAGAAGAGGAGATGAGAGAAGAGAGAAGAGAGAAGAGAGAATAGAGAATAGAGACGAGGGAGAGAAAGGAGAGAAGACGGAAGAGAGACGAGAGAGGGAAGAGACGGGGGACGAGAAAGGGAAGACAGAAGAATAGGACGAAAAGTCAGAAACAACACGACGAAGAGAAGACCGCCAGTCAACTCTCACCTCGCTCACCAGTCTCAAACAATCTCACCACTGACTCACGCGCAAAGCGAGGGAATGCGCCGATATATACGTCTCGCAGGCTGCAGAGACTATGCAGAACCAACAGGAATGCGAACGAGCACTGGCAGAGGAGAAACACGGGAGCTACGGAGTAGAAAAAGAAAAGGACAAGCAGGCCAGGAAAACGGCCCTTGCTGCGAGCCACATGCACCCGTTGGCCCATACGTTCCCTGATCGACATGGCAGCAATGCTCCGTCCACAGCGCCAACAGAGCCAACGTGTGGATGCCCGCATTCCGGCCACCTGGATTGGCGGGGCGGAATCCTCGGAGGCTAACGCAGAGCGCTCAGGGCGGCTTGATGCTTAGGCCGTGAGGCTGAGCTGAGGGGATGTGTGGGTTGTTCTCGTACAGAGTGCGAGGCCATGCACTCGTACAGAGTGCGAGACCATACACTCGTAGACCATGCACTCGTACGCGTCCGATCCGACGAGAACCGCTGTCTCCAGCTGTGGTTTTCGGATCTCGAGCAGACCTGTCGTTCTCGTATTAGCCTACTCGTACTCAGCCATCCTTTCGTTTTTAAGATTTCCTCCGCGCTGACCCCGGTCGGCCAAGCTCAGGGGGTCAAGCGCAATCTGCGCGTAAGCATCGACGCCGTTTCTGGGCGCATCTCACCGGTCTGGGAGCATGCGACGCATTGCAGGAACCCGGCATCACCACCGCTCGCGCTGCCTCCCTCTCCGAAGCCGCCCTCGCTGCCCTCCCATTGCAGCTGAACAGGTGCGCCGGTAGACCAGATGACGCGTCCCGAGGCCATTCGAACCACAAATGCCGAGACGCCGTCGACTGTCGGCTTATGTCAGCGCTGATGGCCCTCCACAGCCGAGCGGGAAGCCGGCAGATGCGGTAAAAGCCACTCCTGTTTTTTTTTTTGCAGTGTCGCATCCTGAGGGAAAAAAAACAGGCTTGCCGCATGCTTGGACCACCCGCCCCTGCTTGTCCCTCAGCCCCCTGCCAGATGCATATCGATCTGTGCTACATACCCCCCCCCCCCAACAGGGCGCCGTTTCTAGTGCCGAATGCAAAAGGAGGTAAAAACCGAGAAATGCGTCACCGTGTACGCACAGTACACACACGGCCATCATACTGTCCCCAGTTGCCCGGCAACCGCTGTTTACCCCATGATGGCCCGTGACGGCCTCCACTTGCCGTTTCTGCAGACCTCCTTGGCTAGCAGCTGCCCTCCCCTCCCCGGTTATTCTCGCTACTGCCGCATCCAGTCGATTTCGTGTGTTCTGCATCCGCCCTGACTGCGTAAACAACTCTGTCGACCGTTCCGCGACATCAGCCAGCCAACGTCGTCTGTCGTCGTGGTGTCGACCGCAACAGCCACGACATATCGGAGTCGACTTCCCTGCGAACCGACACACGTCGCAGTTTCGGCGCCCCCGTTGGATGGACGTCCTTTCCTGCACGCGTCAACAGCAGGAAACCACGTCTCTGCACCCATCCGACCTTCCATTCCACCACCTTCGCTGACCTCTGTCAACATGAATCCCCAGTCGCCCCCTAAGCGGATGACGCGTGCCAGAGCTGCTGCAAAGACCGGCGACGACACCGCGTCCTCGGCTGCTGCCACACGAGCAAAGTCGTCCACCGCTGCATCCAAGGCCAAGGCCGCCCGCTCTACCGCCACCGCCACCACGGCTTCGGTCGCAGCCAAGAGAAAGATCAGACCCGACGAGGCAGAAACCGACAACGAACAGGACGAGCTCGGCTCTGCGCGTCTGCCCCACATGATCAAGCCAGCCCGCGGCGTTCGTGGCCGGCCAAAGAAGACGGCCGCCGAGGCGGATGCACGAGCAGCAACAGCAGCAGCCGCAGCCGAGGCCGCAGCCCAGGCAACGCGTGCTCCCCGGGGTCGACCAGCAAAGAAGACGGCGACTGCCGCGCCCAAAGAACAGCAGAAACAGCCCACGACACGCGCGGCCGCCTCGTCCACAACACGTGCGGCGCGGACCAAGAAGACGGCACAGACAGACGCCGACGCCGACGACGAGGCTGCCACGACGACGTCGAAAAAGACTGCTCGCACCCGTGCCAAGGCGACCTCGACGGCCGCGTCATCGTCTGCCGTGCCGACCATTGCCGTCCGCACGGCCGCCGCCATCGTGGCTGCCAAGGCGGCCGCGCCCAAGAAGAGGGTGACGTTCGAGGAGCCCGAGAAGGAGAACATTGCCCCGAAGATGACCGCCAAGGCGACCAAGTCGGCCGCCGCCGCAAAGGCCGCCGAAACCGCCTCAGGCCTGCGGGCACAGCCCACCAGACGAGCAGCAACAGCAGCAGCAGCACCAAAGTCCGCCATGGCTGCACGCTCGACACGGGCCGTCGCCTCGGCTCGCGGCGCCTCTGCCGGAGCAGTCGACGCGGAAAAGACGGTCGACAAGCCGCCGGCACCGCTCAGCCCTAAGAAGGTGACGCAGGTGCGCATGGCACGTGACGACGTCGAGTCCGAGGACGAGCTTGGTGCCATGGACGGCAACCCGGTGTATATCAAGCCCCTGCTGAGAAGCCCCTCGAAGCCCGGCCTGCCAATGGGAGCCCAGGACCGCGCCAAGACTCTGGCTGGTGCGGGCCTGGACCTGGAGTCTGCCTCTCGTGATGTCGACAGCAGCCAGCCCACCGACGGCCTCCTGTCCGCATCCGAGCTGCCGGGTGCCATCCTGGCCAGTCCGGCACGCCGGCCGCCCCCGTCGCCAGCCAAGGACGGGCTGATGCGCTCGCCAGCGCGCAGAATCGACGGCATGGCACCGCCGCCCGACAACACCGTTTCCGTCTTCAATCCGACGGTGAGCAAGGCTTCTCTCCTGCTGTCGCCGGCCAAGCGCTTTCCCATCCCCATCAAGAGCAGCGGCAGCAGTCTGGAGGACACCACCCGCTCGCCGTTCAAACCGTCCCTGTTGCAGTCGCCGGCAAAGCGACCTGCCTCTCCCATCAAGGCCGCCATCTTCCTCCATCGACCGGACATGAAGCCGACGGCAGCAGAAGACGAACTGGAAGACGACACGGAGACGACTCCAGAGCCACATTCCATCATCTGGACGGCTTCCCAGCCAGCCACTCCTTCTGTTGAAGGCACGCCAACACAGGAGAACGAAGACGACTCGGACTCCCTGACACAGATGCTCAGTGAAATGGCATCAGATGCAGCCGCAATGCAGTCGGATTCGCCCACTCGCCTCCGATTCTCCGAGCGCCTGTCGGCCGCGGCTTCGCGCGATACACATCCTGCGGTGGCCGTCGAGAGCCCCCCGGCAGAAGCTCCCGAGCAGGACGGACGGCTAGACGGCAACCCCGCTGTAGGCGAAGAGGCCGTGGCGCCCGAAGACCCAATGGAGATTGACGAGGCCGTTGTGGACGCGGCCCCCACGATGGCGGCCATGTCTCTCCCGAAGCCGAAGCTGGCGGCTCCCATAGGAGGAGCCTTTGGCCTTCGCGCACGCGACCTGGCGCCATTGGATGTCGAGTCGGACTCGGAAGACGAGCTGACAAACCGCATTCCGGTCTTTTCGTTTTCGGCGGAAGCGGTTCCGGCGACGCCGTGTCCGCCCGGAAAGAGGCGGACGACCAGAACGCCGTCAAGCAGGAGGGATCGCGAGAGGTCGGACGGTCAGAGCCCTGCGAAGCGCCTTAGAACGAGCAAGCTTGGCTTCACGCCGTTGGCCGAGCAGCTGAACAACTGGCAGGCCCACAGCCCGTTGACGATGACGGAAGTTCTAGGAGAAATCCAGAACGAGCAGGATGCCATGGACTCGCCGTGCAACGCCGAGTCGGCTGTGCCGTCTGCACTGGTCGAGGAGGCCGTGCCTGACCATACCGCCAACTCCCCGGCTGACCAGGACAGCGACATGCCCGTCGATGACGGGATGCTGTCCATGGTACCAGAGGTGCTACCGCCCATCTTTGACAAGGTGTCGCTGATGCAGGAGGACTTGGAGCTGGCATCGGAGGCCAATGACATGTCTCTCATGGAGGCTGAGCAGTTGGGGGAACTGCTTCATCCGACGCCGAGCCCCGACGACTCTGCCTCGGAAGACAGCCAGGAGTACGGCGACGAGAACGCCATCCCCATCGACCCGGCTCTGATGGCACAGAGTGCGGCGGCGTCTTCTCCTGCAGTGCCGCCGGTGACGCCTCAGCGCGTTATGATGCACACCTTCCACACCGTGTCCAAGGTCCCGCTGAAGGCGGCCGACGAGTCGACGCCACAGCCGGTCATGCGCCGTCGCAGCTTCAGCGTGTCTCGGCAGTCAGCATCTCGCAACCGTCCGGCGGTGGGCATCGTGGCCGACAGCAACGGCGGTGACAACAGCGGTGACAGCAGTAACAGCACTTGCGGCCTCACACGAAGCGCGACTGTGCTGTCTTGCTCGCCGACCAAGAAGGGTCGTCGGCACGACAGCCGGCGCCAAAGCCGACGGGAGTCCTTTGCTGGCGAGGCGGCAGTGGCCGAGATGCTTTCCGACGAGGAGCGAGAGATTGTGCGGAGCCTGACCAACTCGCCTGCTCCGGCGACACCAGCAAGGTCAGAGGGCGGCTGGTCGGTGGCAGCGACGCCTGCACGCACACCACGGCGAGACATCGATCCGGCGTTGCTTCGTGGAGCTGTTGTGTTTGTGGACGTGTACACGACCGAAGGGGCTGATGCCAGCGGAATCTTTGTGGAGCTGCTCACGCAGATGGGCGCCCGCTGTGTTAAGAGCTGGCCGTGGAATCCCTCGAGCCCTCCGGGCGACAACAACGGCGCGGCTGCCGGCTCGACAGCCAAGATCGGAATCACGCACGTGGTCTTCAAGGACGGAGGGAAGCGCACGCTGGAGAAGGTGCGCGAAAGCGCCGGAGTGGTCCAGTGTGTGGGTGTGAGCTGGGTTCTCGAGTAAGTTTCCCCCGTGTGGCCCTGCATGAGGAGCTCTGTGCTGACCGAGACGTGCAGCTGTGAGCGCGAAAACCAGTGGCTGGACGAGGCGCCGTACTATGTGGACACGTCTTCGATGCCGCGTGGCGGTGTTCGCCGGCGCAAGAGCATGGAGCCGCGGGCGTTGGCAAACATGAACGGCATGATCGTGACGACGCCGGCGAAGCAGACAAACGTGGCCTCGCAGTACCGCGACTGCCGCACGGCGCCGAGCACGCCGGCCAACCGGCAGCAGACGGTGATGTGGGCGGATTCACCGGATGACTGTGGCACAGGCACGCATCAGCAGGACGACAGCGTCGATGGCTACGAGGACGACGATGCTGCGGCCGAGGGGCCGGCGGGGTGGATGCTGACGGCGGTGCCAAAGACGCCGGCGCCCGAGGCCATCGCGCGGTATGCGGCAGCGCTGTCGCCGTCGACGGCCATGGACGACGAGGACGAGGACGAGGACACGATCATGTCGATGCAGCACGAGCAGTCGATGCTGATGACGCGGACGTGTCCGCCAAAGAACGTCTACCGCGAGCTGGGCGAAAACATCCTGTCGCGGGAGAAGGATGCGGGCGTGCTGATGCGGCTGATGTCGGCGCGGCGGAAGAGCCTGCAGTTTGCGCCCAAGGTGGCGAGTCCGCTGTCCAAGGCGTGGTACTAGATGCGAGGTGTTGGACTTTTGGGATTGGAATTTATAGGTTATCTCCAGGCGTTATTTCTCTCACGCCTGGAGGAGGGGCTGGATTCACGGCTTTTGAGGAAGGCGGCAACGGGGGTTCTTTCCGTGTTAGGAAGAGGCGTTACGCTATAGAAGGTACAAATTGCACATTTTTTAGCCCGTGATGAGGCCGTGATGAGGCAGTCTGCCACGGCGACGACGACAGCCTAGAGCTTCCGTGCCAGCACGCGCAGACGGACGTAGTTGAGGTTGAAGGTGCCGCCGGGCTGGCGGGTGGAGTACTCGAGGACCTGGACGATCTCGCGGGTGCAGGCCTCGCGGTCGCCGGGGTCGGGGACGGCGTCGAGAAAGGGCTGGGCCATGAGGCGGATCCAGGCGTCGACGCCGCCGGGGCCGGCGGGGGTGGGCCGCCACTCGCGCTCGGCGCGCTCGACGGCCCAGCCGCCGACGCGGTGCTGGAGCATGTCGCGGGCCCAGGCCTCGTCGGGGAAGAACCAGGGGTCGGCGGCGGCGGCGGCGGCGAGGCCGACGCGGCGGCTGACGGCGGCGACGACGGCGGTGACCATCTCGGCGACGTTGCCGAGGCCGCCCATCTCAAAGACGAAGAGGCCGCCGGGCCGGAGGGCGTCGCGGACGCCGCGGAAGAAGGATTCGCGGCGGTCGGCCGGCCGCAGCACCCAGTGCAGGGCGGCGTTGGAAAAGACCTTGTCGAAGCGGTCGTGCAGGTCTGGACGGCGGACGAGGTCGGTGGCATCGAGGACTGGGGGGGGGGGAGATGAAGAGAAGAACGTCAGTATAAATTTAAGGAGGAGAGGAGGAGGGGAGGAGGAGGGGAGGGGAGGGGAGGAGGGGAGGGGAGGAGGGGAGGGGAGGAGAGGAGGTGTCAGTGTAGAGTCGGGGAGGAGAGTCAGTGTAGACTCGAGGAGGAGTGTCAGTGTAGACTCGAGGAGGAGAGGAGTGCAGTGTAGAGTCGGGGAACAGCGCAAGAGATACGAATTCCAGTGTAAACCAGAGCCAAGGCTCACCCACCCTCAAACGTGCAGCTGGACAGGCCGGCCGTGCGGACAGCCGTCTCGGCAGCGGCAATCATGGCGGGCGAGCTGTCGATGCCGTGGACGGAGCCGCGGCCGCGGGCCAGGACGTGGCCGATCTGGACGTCGAGGACGCCGTCTGACAGGGTCAGCGATCCCGCGCTTCTGCCGATGCTCCGGACACTCACCTCCACAGCCAATGTCCAGGATCTCGTCGTCCTTCTGCACGTCCAGCCAGCCGACAACCTTGCCGGCCAGCTGGGGCACAAACGGGGCGGCATTCTGGTAGGTCTGGGGGGAGGACGGAGTGCGTGTCAGTCTCGGTCGTGCCAGTCTTTGGACGCTGCCAGGACAACTGACTCACCTCGGAGGACCAAATGTCCTTTTGTTCGGCGGCCATGGCGGGCGTCTTTTCTTTTTGATCTCTTATAGTCTGCGGTGTTCCCAGGAATGCCCCAGCTGAAGAGAGGCCGAGACAGGAGCGATGCACAAACAGACGAGCACAAACAGCAGAGAGGACTTTGTCTTATATAGGAATTACACGGTACACGGACTCCCCGCGTTGCGGTTTTGCAGGCGTTCATTACAGTGTCTCGCGTAGGCCGATGTCGGAGGCACTTGTACCAGTGGCTGCGTAGGAAATTACAAAGTACTGTAGCCAAGCTTCCATGTTCGACAAACTACTCCAGCTCCAGCAGCTGGTACCGGTCGTCGCCCAGGGCGTCCTCGACCCTCTTCATGGCGGCCAGCACCTTTTCCTCCTCGAGACGGCGGCCGACGACCTGGACGGCCACGGGCAGGCCGTGCATGGCGTCGGCGTCGTAGTGCTTCATGGCGCCCTGGGCGACGCCGTTGAGCTTGTGCAGGGCGAAGTCGGCGGGCAGCTGGTCCTTGGTCCTGTCGACGTGGGTGACGGGGAGGATGCCGGTAGTGTAGTCGAGCTGGGAGGTTGTCAGAAGGGAGAAGGGAAGGGAGCGATATCGGCCAAGGATAGAGAGAGAGAGAAAGAGAGGGAGACTGACCAGGTTAAAGAGAAAGGTGTATCCACAGCTGCTGACGGCGTCGAGCATGGCGTCGTGAGGCAGGGCAGGGGTGGCATTGGGGGGCGTGACGAGGACGTCAAAGTTGGCGGCGTCCCACCAGCGGAACCAGGCCTCGCGGTAGGCCTCGCGCTGGGCGACGAGCTGCCAGTTCTCAGAGGCGGACTTGGGGCCCCAGCAGCGGACGAGGCGGGCCCAGACGGGGTCGCGGCGGACGTAGCGGACCCAGAGGTAGTAGAGGTAGCGGAGGGGGGCGGGCAGGGCGGCGAGGCGGCGCATCTGGAGGGCGCCGCGGTCGAGCCACTCGCCGGGGCGGCGGGCGAGCTCAAAGGTGCGGCAGCCGTCGGCGTTGAGGAGGAGGGCGGCGAGGCCGAGGGCGTGTTCCATGTCGGGGGGGTCGGGGACGGGCGAGCCGGAGCCGGAGCCGGAGCCGGAGCCGGTGTCGCCGATGAGGACGACGTCGTGGCCGTGGCGCCGGAGGGCGTCGGCGACGGTGTCGAGGGCGCGGCGACAGGCGGGGCTGGGGTCGACGACGCCGTCGGTCTGGAGGACGCCGACGCGGAGAGCAGGGGCGGCGGCGACGGCGGCCTCGGCCTCGGGGCTCCAGGGCAGCCGGTGGACGGAGTGGTCGTAGTGCCAGGGGCGCATCTGGACGACGGCGCGCGTGAAGTAGGTCAGGTCGGCGAGGGTGCGGGCCATGGGGCTGTAGACGCTGGGCACGCCCTCCTGGCCGGGCATGCTGGTGCGGAAGCCGAGCTTGGGCCAGCGGCCGGTCGAGCAGCGCAGGCTGTAGCAGCCGGACCAGTGGGCCGGCAGGCGGACGCTGCCGGCGACGTCGCTGCCCACGCCGATGCGGCTGCCGCCCAGCGCCAGCAGCGCGCCCTCGCCGCCCGACGAGCCGCCCGGCGAGAAGCCCGCGCCGTGCGGGTTCGTCGTCCGGCCCCACACCGCGTTGGCCGACTCGAAGCTCAGCAGCGTGATCGGCAGGTTCGTCTTGACAAACGGCACCGCCCCGGCGTCCTTGAGCAGCCGCACCGCCGCCCCGTCCGCCGCCTGCTCCTGCTGCCCGAAGCTGCTGTAGCCCACCGTCGCGTCGAAGCCGCCCACGACCATCGTGTCCTTGAGGCTGACGGGCATGCCGGCCAGCGGGCCCGACAGGTTGATGGGCCCGCGCCCGTCGGCGTCGCCACCACCACTGGCCGCCAGCCACGACTCCGCCGCCGCCACCATCACCTCCGTCACGCAGTTGGTCTGCGCGTGCGCCCGCAGCGCCGCCTTGCCGTACGCCCGCAGCACCGTCTGCGGCGCCACCGCGCCCGTCTGCACCTGCTGCACCACCTGCTCGACCGGCAGCCCCAGCAGCCCGCGGTCCGCCGCCGACAGCGGCTCGTGGTACGCCGCCGGCAGCGCCGCGATGCGCTCCTCCCGCTGCGCCTGCTTGAACGCGCTGCACGGTTAGCCAGAGGGCGGACGACGAAATCGGACCGCCGGCATCGCTCACCACGTCTTCTTGTGCTGCAGGCCGAGATAGTACGACAACATGGTCAACGTCGGGCCGGCCCTCAATGTGCTGCTTGCAATCCGTGTTCAGAGCGATCTCCTCTGTCCGGTCCGTGTCTCTCGTTTTCTCTCGTTGTCTCTCGTTCCCGTTATCTCGCCCTCTCGTTCTCTCGTTCTCTCGTTCGTCAGCATCAACCACTAGCCGCTATCGTCTTCCTGCCCGATTCACCATACAGCAGCCCCGCACTTGCTGCCGCTGATAAGAAGGCCAGCCGCCCAAAGCCGCCCAAAGCCGAACGCGCTGCTAGCCCAGGCAGTACTTTCCCTTTGGGGCAAGTCCAGAGGTCCAATGCGTGCACAACATCCAGCAGACTAACACAACCAACACGGGCAGGAACACAGACGCTCCTTCCCTTTGCATCCAATGCCATTTTCCGTCTGTCATTTTCGCCATTCTGTCTCTTTTTCGACTCTTTTTCGACTCTTTTTCGACTCTTTTTCGACTCTTTTTCGACTCTTTTTCCTCTTTTGCCTCTTTTGCCTCTTTTGTCTCTCTTCTGTCTCTCCCGCCCTTCTGTCTCCACCTGTCCTGCATCCATCACCGGCTCGCCAACGGACAAGGCATTCTTCTGCTGCCCCCACCAATCCAACCAACCGGCCAACTGGCCAACCAACCAACACCATGCGGCTGAAAAGGGAAAGAGAGAGGTGAGCGACAAGACGAGAGAAAAAAAGACGACAAAAAAAAGGGATGAGAAACAAAACGGCCAATCTATCCATCCACACATGCTCCTCGCCTCTCCGCCCTGCCGCCTCTGCCAAAGTAGGCTCTATTGCCCATAGGCGGAAGCCCGGAGCCCGTTCCGGCTCCCAGACACTAACGAATCCCGTGAGCAACACTCATGCACGAAATTCCAATCCTGCACTGTGCCACTGCCTCTGAACGCCCCGCGCACCAATGTCCCATACATACGGAGTAGTGCTCCCCTCGTCCCTCCCTCCTCGGCGACCAGAAAGACGCCTCGGGTCCGTGGGACGACCGGGGTTGGCCTGCCTGGACCACCAGCCAGATAATGCGAGAAGAAAGGGGGGACGGGGGTCCACGTCGGCGAGCCTTCTCTGCCTACTATGTAGCTCTCCAGGGTCGTACTGGGCACTGGCACGAGCAGGGCAAGAGGGCTGCTCCGGCTCGTCACCAACACAACCGGTATGCACCCTGGACAGCCCACTCTTCGTCGGAACTAGTGCACTACCGCTCGGCCGCCACCATCTGTCAAAATGCAAGCCGCACAGACTGATCTGGACGACTGCGTCACCGCTCCTGACGGGGCAAGTTTGTCTGGCCAATCCCCGCCTGCCCTCCTCGAGGCTCCAGCGCTCCCTCTGCCCAGCAGGGACAGCCAGACGCCGCGTGCGGCCGCGTGCGGCCGCACCGTCCCCGGCCGGCCACCCTCCTCGCCCTCCACCACCCTGCAGGGATTCCCCTCTGTGCTTGAAGTCGCACACGTCTGCAGCCATGGCCACCGCTGTGGAGCACAGGTGCACAATCTCAACCACAAAGATCACCTGAAATTTCGCTTCCAAGCCGTCGGGTCCTCCCAGAAGTCGGCGCTTAACCACCACCATTCGTTGGCTGTCGGCCCAATAATCCGTCCGACATCCTCTCCCTGGGCCTGCTCCTCCTCGTCTCCTAACACCACCATCGGCATTGGAACTCATGATTTTCCCACTTTAAGGGCGGGCCCCAAAGGGCTTTTCCATTCCTGCAACGACGGGCGCACTACGCAAGGGCACCGCTGTTGGTTCTACGGCTGTCCGCGTCTCCCTCCTGCTCGCGCCTCCATACGAGCAGCTACCGCTCTCACGCTTCCTTCCCTACTCCGTACCTCCGCCCCATTTCCATCTGCTCAGAAGACATCCCTTGTGCCGCATTCGGAGATCGCTCTAGTCCGCCTTGTTTTGTCCACCAATCTTACATGGGCCGCCGCCTGCTGCCAGTCTACCGCTCAAGGGGGAGCCGGGAGAGGGGGGGGGGCCTCTGCCGGCACTGCGCCTTGTCGTGAAAAGGCGCAAAATCAAAAGAAAAATGACAGGTGCACAGACTAGAGAAAGAGACGAGAAAAAGGTGGAGAGGGGCGAGGGGAAGGGGGGGGGGGGGGGGGGGAGGAAGAAAAAAGAAGCCGCTGTAGAAGAGCATTGGGGGGGGTTGTGTGAGAGTCTTTTGGGGGGAGAAAGAGACGAGCGGTGTTTTTTCT
>JANSMH010000398.1:0-17730 GCA_029299595.1 Grosmannia serpens
TTTTCCCCCCCGCCCCCCCTCCCCCCCCCCCCCCCCCCCCCCCCCCCCCCCCCCCCCAACCCCCAGCCCCCTTTGATACAGCAGGCGCTCTCGCGCGCGCGCTGCTTTTCTGCCTCGCTGCCTGCATCGTTGTTCGCAGCCTCTCGCGTTGCTCCAATTCCCTCTGTCCTGCTTCCGTCAAAGCCGCAAAGCGAAACGCCCGACGGCCCTCATCCTCGACCGGTCTGTCTTCTGACCTGGCAGCCTGACAGGCCAATTTCCCACAAATCTAAACGGTAGTGGATCGGTCGGATCCAGTCGCTGTCGGACTGCCATACGAGTCCTCTGCATCACGTCTTCTCCGCTTCTCTCCTCCCCTCTCTGCCGCCGACTTCCCCAGCTGGCGAATAGCTGGCCGTTCTGCGCGTTGCTGTACACCGTCTCTTTGTAAGATATGGAGCGTGACCTAGTTCCGAATTCCCTCCACCTGTCAACTCCCACATCTGTGCCTTCCCGGACCTCCTTTGCTGCAGCCCTGACGAGGCTTGCCCCAGCAACCCCCCCCTCTTCCCACCCTGCATTCTAAGGGCTCCTTTATTATCCACTGCCGCTTAGGAGATTGCATATTTCCCCTTTCTTTGGATGGGAACACGGACTGACTATCTTCCGATCCAGCAGCATCGCTCCTCCTTTGTGGTCAGATCGCTCTTATCTGCAATGGCAACGCAAAACAGGTGGGCTCCTGATCTTTTCTTCCGGGAAGAAATTATCTCAACTAACACGCTGTCAGCATCTATACCTCAGGGCAGTTTATGAACCCAGGCCCGGCCCCACGCCCACCGACAGACAGGCCACGCCTCAACCTCACACCCAATACCAGCCTGTCCGGAAGCATGTCTAGTCTATCCGTTGGCTCGCCGATTCAACGCTCCGCGTCCTCGCAATACGCCGGCTCTACCATATCGCTCCCGCAGAGCCGCCAAAACTCAAATGTAGACGGCCAGGGTGGACTTGCCGTCATCAAGGAGGGCATCGCACAGGTGAAGGAGAGCAAGAACTTCATCCAGCCATGGAAGCAGAAGTTTCTGGTTTTGCGAAAAGAAGCCCTCGATTTCCACAAAGTCGAGGGCGGGAAGGTCTCCTACACCCTGTTTCTCAAGGATGTCATCAACGTCGGCCGAGTCGAGGCTGCAGGCACCATCTTTGAGATCAAACGCCACTCCAACGGTTCGTCGACAAGCCCGGGAGATGACGACGGCTCTACCAGGACACTTCAGATTCGCGTCAAGAGCGACGATGACCTCTATGAGTGGATCGACTTCATTTACGCGCGCTGTCCGGGCATGGGCGGCGTGAGCAATCCCACCAACTTCTCTCATGCAGTCCACGTGGGATTCGATCCGAAGACGGGCGAGTTCGTCGGCCTGCCACCCGAATGGTCCAAGCTGCTCAACTCCTCTGCCATTACCAAAGAAGACTACGAGCGTAACCCGCAGGCCGTCTTTGAGGTTTTGGACTTCTACTCCGACCTCACAAAACGCGCCGAAAACCCGGGAGAGTTTTCCAGCCTTTCGCCCACTTCGTCGGGCAACATGCAGAACAAGCCGTTGGGATACACCACCGGCGCCTCTGTTGCGCCGCCGAGGCCCATGCATCCCATGCAGGCCGCGCAAAATCTACAAAACATGCAGACCCGCAACCCGAGCAGCGGCTATCCCACCCCCTCACCCTCCAGCTCGCCCGGATCCAACATCCAGCAACGCCCGTCGGCCGCGGAGTCGCAGCAGCAGCGCCAGCAGATGCAGGGCATGGCCGCCAACTATGTCAACAACGGCGCCTCTGCCCAAGAGGAGCTGCAGCGCCAGAAACAGCAACAATACGAAGCGGCACAGCGGCAACGCATGATGGAAATCGAGGAGCAGAACAGAAGGGATCTGGAGGCCTACAATGCGGCTATACCCAAGACGAAAACACCCCTTGCACAGCAAGAGCTAGGCGGCTACTCCGCTGGCTCGTCCGTGCCCTCGGCCGACCGCTTCAACCCGAGCCGCGCCGCTCCTCCGGCGCCCAAATCCGCTCAAGCAGCCGCATCTAGCCTGCGTGCCCAACGCCCGGCTCCGCCGCCCCCGTCGGGCGCAAGCTCCGGCGCTGCTGTACGGCCCAACGTCGCGCCCCAGTCTGCCTCGTCAACGATGACAAGAGACAATACGGCAGGACAGGGCAGCCAGGCACCACGGATGCAGACATCAGCCTCCGCTGCCTCCGCTGCCCAGCGCTACCCGAACGGCAGCCAAGCACCCGCCGCGGCTTCGCGCAGCAATGGCCAGCCGCAGGGCCAGCCGCAAGGCCAGCCGGCCTCGCGTCTGCCGGCGCCCGTCAAACCGCTGAACGTCGGACCGAAGGCTACCCAACAGAACGACAGCGTGAAAGCTGCCGAGGCTGCGCTAACCGCCAAGCCCCCCCCGGAGCGGAAGCAAGATGTTCGCATGTCGACAATGTCAGAGGGCGAGGTCATGGCCAAGCTCAAGGAAGCTGTATCCAAGGACGATCCGAACCTGTCGTATTCAAAGCAAAAGAAGATCGGCCAGGGCGCGTCTGGCTCCGTGTATGTGGCCAAGGTCAAGGAGACCGCCGTGTCCCCCGTTGCTCGCGGCATCTTGCGCGAGCAAGGCGCCAGGGCTCAGGTCGCCATCAAGCAGATGGATCTCGCCCACCAGCCGAGAAAGGAGCTCATTGTCAACGAGATCATGGTGATGAAGGACAGCAAGCATCGCAACATCGTCAACTTCCTTGATGCCTTCCTTCGCAACAACAACTCGGAGCTCTGGGTGGTCATGGAGTTTATGGAAGGCGGTGCTCTGACAGACGTTATTGACAACAACCCTGTCATAACCGAAGACCAGATCTCGACCATCTGCCTCGAGGTGCGCCACCCCTTCCGTCTCGTCCTAGCCATCATTTTGGGGGGGTTTTTCCTTTACTGACTGAATGCCATACAGACTTGCCGTGGTCTTCAACACCTGCATTCCCAGAACATTATCCACCGTGACATCAAGAGCGACAATGTTCTATTGGATGCTCGCGGAAACGTCAAGATTAGTATGTGCTCAACAGCCGGGGCCTGGGTATGAATTGTTGGCGAGCTGACTGCTGACTCTTTAACCATAGCCGATTTTGGCTTCTGCGCCAAGCTCACCGAGACAAAATCCAAACGGGCGACCATGGTCGGCACCCCGTACTGGATGGCGCCCGAAGTTGTCAAGCAGAAGGAATATGGCCCCAAGGTTGACATCTGGTCTTTGGGCATCATGGCCATCGAGATGATCGAATCGGAACCTCCTTATCTAAACGAGGAGCCTCTTAAGGCGCTGTACCTGATCGCTACCAACGGGACGCCACGACTTAAGAAGCCGGAAAAGCTTAGCAAGGAGCTCAAGGCATTCTTGTCTGTCTGCCTCTGCGTCGATGTGAAGAGCCGGGCCTCGGCACGGGAACTGTTGGAGCATGACTTTTTGAAGCACGGCTGCCCACTTGGCAGTCTCGCCGAGCTGCTTGCGTTCAAGAAGCATGTCAAGTGAACTGGCTGGGACATTTGTGTTTGCAATTTTTTTTCCTTCTTTTCGAGAAAAAGATCCCATTGTCGTCCTTCCAGATGTCCTGCATACTACTCTGTTTATTGGCGACAGCTTTTCTATGATATGCCCTGTTTTGGTTCTGTTTCGTTTTTTTTTCAGTGGGGCGTTAACGGTTTTTGAGATGGCCTCCCGCTTTCGCTATATCCAGACAAAGCGGAAAAATATATAGTTTCTTCTGAACGAACCCAATTGAGGGCAGGGTGAGGTTTGAGGCCTTCTGTTGCAGGAAAGTTTGGTTAGGTAAGAAGGCGTTTTTGTTGGGGTCCATTACATGCGCGCCCCCAAAATCTATTTGCGCCCTCTTGTTAGTAATAAAGCTACCACGTGATTAACCTCCTCCCTGGACACTTCGTAATTAATGCACCGCCTACGCGCAAAGCATTTCCAATTCAGTACGAAATGGCCTTACTCGACGGCAGCCTCTCTCACAAAGCCACCGCTAAAGGCAGCGGCCTGCCGCTCCAGTATGAGTACAGTACTGCAGACTACAATTACTACCGGGGCTAAAAGGTTATAGTGGTACCGGCGGCCTAAAACGTAGAGACTAAAGAGCTAAGCAGGAACCTTTTTAAGGCGGCAGAGGAGGACATGGCAGCGTAACTGGTTTTGTATGGCAGTTACCAGCTCTTTATGTTTGTTTTAAATGGTAAGATACTCTGTATTCGACGTGTATTTTGAATATCGTCTGAATTACAGAGTATTACCAGTTGCCTTGTGGTGATTTATAGGGGCTTGATTAATTACGTGGTAGATTTATTACTAATGGAGGGCGCAAATAGATGGGGGGGGGGGGCTGTAATGGGACCCGTGTGTGTTAGCAAACGAGCAAAACACAAGTTGACTCTATTGGCTGCAATTCGGTTTGCCACATGTATCTTACGATGCAGCAGTGCTCTATAGCCGCCTAATTTGGGGCGATAGAGCGCCAAGGTGTAGCCGGCAAAACACTGGAGGGGTGAAGAGGGGTTGTTTTTTCTCTACCCCGGACAACCAAAGTAATAAAAAAAAAAAACAGTTGCAGAAAATTTGAAGTAGACAACCTCAGCCTCCCATCTGCCTAACAACTTCCAACTGCAAGGTCCAGTCCTACTTTTTACCGCCTGCATCCTATTGGACACATTGGCCATTTGTCTTGACAGCCGGCTCGCTGCACCTTTACGGAGAGAAACAACGCGACTCCAGCTATCAAGCCTGCTTCATCGTCTTTCCGTTGGCACCTTGTTTTCCCGCAACCAAATAAGCCACAATGTCGACCGTTGAGGGTACTGAGAAGGAGGTTCCCGCCACCGCGGCCGGGGCCCAAAAAGAGGTAAGATGCGACTTCTCGATCCCGTTGTGACGGCGCGGTTTTCCCCTACTACAGTGGCTGACAGCGGACGTGGGTTGTGACAGACCGCCGCGACAGAGAAGCCCGTGACCTCTTCCGCCGTGTTTTCCATGTTCGGCGGTGGAGCGAAGAAGGAGAAGAAGAACGTGGAGGAGGGCCGTGGCGATGTGTCGGGCAGCAACAAGGCTCAGCGCGAGGCAGCTGCTGCGGCAGCCGGCAAGGAAGGAGACGAGGTGAGTGTGGATCCAACTGAGGATGCGGCTGGACGCCCGTATCGTGACGGTGTCATGCTGACACGGCGTGTAGGATGACCAGGCTCCCGAGTCCGACGACGTGCACTTCGAGCCCGTTATCCGGCTGACGGAGAAGGTCGACGTCAAGACCAACGAGGAGTCGGAGGAGCAGTCCTTCAAGATGCGCGCCAAGCTGTTCAAGTTTGTGCGCGAGAGCAGCGAGTGGAAGGAGCGCGGAACGGGCGACGTCCGTCTGCTGAAGCACAAGGAGAACGGCAAGACGCGGTTGGTGATGCGCCGGGACAAGACGCTCAAGGTCTGCGCCAACCACTACAGTACGTCCCTCCTGCCCTGCCTTGTCTCGGCTGGGATGTTTGTCTAACCCGCCCAGTCCTGCCCGAGATGAAGCTGTCGCCCAACGTCGGCTCCGACCGAAGCTGGGTCTGGAATGCGACGGCGGATGTGAGCGAGGGCGAGCCAGAGGCCGTGACCCTGGCCATTCGTTTTGCGAACCCGGAGAGTATGTATATTCCTGATTGCGGCCGGGCGGTGGGGCTCGCGTGCTAACATGGCCAGATGCGAACCTCTTCAAGGACGCGTTCGTCAAGGCGCAGGCAGATAACGAGGCCATCTTGGAGGCGGCCAAGACCGACGACGAGGACGAGGAGAGTGATGCGGAGCCGACCAAGGAGGCATAGATCTGCTTCCGCCGTCCACACGCAATGCTGTGCTGGA
The DNA here is from genome assembly GCA_029299595.1 of Grosmannia serpens. Lineage (NCBI taxonomy): Eukaryota > Fungi > Ascomycota > Sordariomycetes > Ophiostomatales > Ophiostomataceae > Grosmannia > Grosmannia serpens. The sequence continues at coordinate 5,910 of JANSMH010000398.1, forward strand.
ACCGGTCTCGCCGAGGAGACAAGAGACGCGACGAGTTGTTTTGCACATCCACCTTTCCCTCTTCCCTAGCCCCTTCACGACACTGTCACCACTCTTTTCTTGTTCCTGAGCCTTGGTCGGGTTGGAAACTCCGTCATCATACCAAGCAGCTCGATTCCCGAACACTACTCTGGCATTGGCTGCCAATACTGCCAAAAGTTACACTCTCCCCCCTCTCCCCCCCCTTTCCCCCCCCCCTTCCCTTATCCCTCCCCCTAGCATTGCCTTGTTCATGTCCATGTCTCGGGGCGGTTGGCGCCTAGAACGATAGCTTGCAAAGCACATCTAGGTTGGCCGTCACCTATTGCAGGAGAAACTGTGTGGAAGCCGGGTGATGTAAATCCAGGTGCTGCCATTTTGCATGGTCTCTCGAAAAGAAGGAACATGGCATGCACGACCTGACCTGGCTTAGATAGTTGCTGAATTACGGAGATTAACTGTTTGAAAGACTGCCACGGTCAAAGGGTGACGTACGGAGTAGAGCGCTGCAGCCGACGAGGTGTAAATGGGGCCTCGCCACATACAAGTTATGTCGAGCACTATCGTATGTACGGAGTACATAGTACGGTGTAAACAAAGTGGGGGCTTTCTTAGGGCAACGCCGCCCCACCACAGACTGGATTTGCGGTTTTACATCTCTAACTCGTAAAGAGATTAGCGGAGCCAGGACTCATCCCCCTGACGAGAAGAGCAGGCCAAGCATCAAATCACATCCAAGCACGTGTGCGCCACATCGGATCGTGCTCAGCCACAGACTACCTGCTACGGGGCAAAGGGTCTTAGAAGGGGAGCGCGACGAAAGATGGGGCGTAAGATGACAAAAGTCGCGGTGCAGGGGCCGAAGCTGCGCCAGTCCATACGAATTGTCAACCGCGGAGAGCCGGCTCATGAGCAGCAAAACCGAAAGCAAAGTCCCGGTGAGTGCATGCGGTGCCCATGCGGCGTCTCCTTTATTTGTCTACGTGTCGCGGCTTGTCGGGCCGTCCTCTTTCTGTATGGAATTGCGCCAGGCCGTAAAGGCTGTGGCCAACGGCTGGCATTGGAAGCGCAAGTTAAGGGAGGCTTCACAGGGCTGGCTTCACGATCGGGCAGAGATGGCTGACCGGCGCCGGCGTGGCGTTTGGTTCAAGAGAGGAGACGTCTCTCCGTCTTGCCCCCCCTCGGCTTGATCCAGATTTCTTTCTTCGGTCTGTCGTCCGCTGCTAACGACGGATTGTGCCTCGTGTCATCTAGCCCTCATTACCGACGCAGAAAGTCCGCCCCCTACAGGCAGCATGATTGTCGAAGTACGTGAAAGCCTCCGCACGCGTTTGCGTTCCCGTGCTGTTGCGTTCTGGTTCGAGAGACTGACAACCGGGCTTGCACGATCCAGCGCCGCATCAAGCTCGTGACCGAGCAGCACAACATGTTCGTTCCATTCCATGCATGAAATCCTACATCCTTGGCGGAGCCCGCACGCGCAACACAGGCGATGCACGGGGGTCGAGATGGTGGTGTTCCGATTGAGTCTGCAGTGTGGCTAACATGGGGTGCGCGCGCGCGCGCGCGCGTGTGTGTGTGTGTACAGCCCGAAGCCTCCCCAGATCGAGGGGTATCCGATGAAGGAATGGACAGTTGAGGTGTTTGTCCTGGACGAGGCGGGAAGGGAAAAGCCGGCAAGATGCTTTCAGAAAGTGGTGTATAACCTGCACCCGTCGTTTGAGAATCCGGTGCAGAGTACGTGCTGCTGGGCAGGAGGTTCTGGAGATTCTGGAGATTCTGGAGATTCTGGAGATTCTGGAGATGCTGACGGAACACAGCTTTCCACGAGCCTCCTTTCAAGTGCACAAACGAGGGCTGGGGCGAGTTTGAGATGACGATCGACTGCTACACGACGGAGAAGGGCGGCAAGCAGACGATCATGCACGACCTCAACTTTGCCAACGCGACCTACGAGAACATCCACACGGTGCTGTTCAAGAACCCGTCGCAGGCACTGCAGACGATTCTACGGGAGACGGGGCCGCTGCCGACGGACGAGGAGCGCAAGGTGCGCAAGCCGCAGGACGGGGTCAAGAAGCGGAAGACGTTTGACATCGAAAAGATGGCGGACGCGATCCCGCGGCTCGGCGAGGACGACCTGCTGCACATCATCCAGCTGATCCACGACAACAAGAGCGAAGACACATACTTTGTAAACAACCCTGATGGTGCGTGTGGTCCCCCTCCCCGGCGATGCACGTGCGGATGCTGCGATGATGCTGACGAGGGCGTGGGGCGCTGCGCCGACAGCCGGCGAGTTTTCGTTTGATCTGTATACAATACCCGACAGTCTCGGCCGTGCGATGTGGGACTATATTGTAAGTGCATGCGGCTTCTCTCGTGGCGGCAAGCGGACGAGCTGAGACTGACGGCTGACGGTTGCAGCTGCAAACGTCCGAGGGCCACAGACTCCGGTGAGGCGGGGGCGACGGCCGCGGTGATGCCGGACCTGGTTCTGGCTGTACTGTTCTATTTGTTATTCTGGTTGGGGCCCGGGATGGGGGATGGGATAGGACTGCTGTTTTGTTCCCGTTTTGGTCGCTTGATGTGCATGTAGTCTGCGTCCCCCAGGCGGCGAAAGCTGCAGCTGCCTGGGGGCTGATTGGCTGTGTGTGTGTTTTTTTTTATTTATTACCAAGGAGCAAAAGGCAAATACGACATGTAACTTATGGCAGGGAAAGAACGATGGCCAAACTTGCTTTTCCCGTTTTAGCGGTGCCTGTGTACACGTGCAGCGCCCGAGTTGATTCGGTGCTCTTTAGCCTCGTCACCGTGGAACTTCTTCCCGGCCTCATCAGCTCTGCCACGCCCACATGCCCATCGCACGGAGAGGGCCACGGTCGCACCGCAGCATCCGCCGTCATCATTGTGCGCTTATTTATTCAGCAGACGAGGATTTATTATTATTATTATTATTATTTTTGGGGGAGAGAGGGACAACTCAGGGCAAATGCTGTTGGTCCGTGTACACAGAATCTCACAAATCGGCAGCCCCTTTTTTCCCTCTCTGGCACCTTTTTCCGCATCGCCTCGTCTTCCTTGGGCCGACAAAAGCGGATCTGGGCGGACCTCGACAGCACTGCTCGCGAGGCAGACCCACCATTTCCCCCCTCGCCGGACATTCATCGAACTGACCTTCTTCTGAGCAAACCCGTCGCAAACCGAGTCCAGCCTTGTAATCCCGACAGAAGCCAGACGGTCTCCAGGCGACTGAAAATAGAAATAATTAGTGGCAATGTCCAGCTACGGGTCCTCGCGGACGTCGCAGCAGTCGGACGATGCGCGCCACGCCACGCTGCCGCCAAGCGAGGCGTCTCCGCTGGTGTCGTCGGCCGGGGCTGGCCAGGAGCATCGCCACGCACAGCAGCAGCAGCAGCAGCAGCAGCAGCAGCAGCAGCAGCAGCATCAGCAAGGAGAGCAGGCGGCGGCACAGGACGGCCACAAGCGTGTGTATCAGGCATGCATCCCCTGCCGGCGCCGCAAGGTGCGCTGCGACCTGGGCTCGGTGGACAACCCGCACGATCCGCCGTGCGTTCGCTGTCGGCGGGAGAGCAAAGAGTGCTATTTCAGCGCGACGCGGCGCAAGCGCAAGACGGACGACGACGAGGACAACAACAGCAACAACGTGGAGGGCAGCGACTACGTGATCCGCAACGGGCGGCGGAAGCTGTATGCGGACGAGGCGTCGACGCTGCCGCACCACCGCGGGCTCTACAACGAGGTGCCGCTGACGCCGGCGTCGGCGGGCATGCGGTCGCAGCCGCTGCGGCGGCCGACGCCGGACGCACGGGTGGCGGGGGGCCGGCGGGGGGCCCCGGCGGACGCGGGAGGGCCTCCGGGGGCAGACGAGCCGAACATGCCGCTGGAGAACCTCGAGGCGCGCTCGGTTATGCGCCGGGAGGTGTACGGGCCGCACGACGCGCTGGACCTGCTGTATAAGGCCGCGACGGACGGTCCGCACCACGAGAAGCCGGCCGAGGCGATGGGGCAGCCGGCCGGGCCGGCGCGGGGGGGCCGGGGCGCACGGCCGGTGAGCCGGTACGGCGGCGTGGCCGACACGTTCCACGGCAGCAGCAGCAGCAGCAGCAACAGCAACAACAACAACAACAACAACAACAACAACAACCACAGCCGCAGCAACAACAACAACAGCGCGGGCAGCACCGGCCATGGCGGCCCGAGCACGGAGCAGCTGATCGACCCGACGCTGGCCCATCACCAGCCGGGCTATGTCGAGGCCATCCAGCTGTGGACTCGGTTCCGGTTTGTGCGGGCCGGCTGGTTCACGGCCCAGGAGGCCATTGAGTATATTGACTAGTATGTGCAGGCAGAGGCAGGTGGAGGCACAGGTGGAGGTGGAGGCAGCAGGTGGTGGCAGCAGGCAGCAGGCAGCTGGCAGCAGGCAGCAGCAGCAGCAGCAGCCAGAGCCAGCAGCCAGCAGCCAGCAGCCAGCAGGTAGAGCCAGCCACCACCAGCCAATCCACCACCCAGAGCCACCAGCCAAGCCACCACCCAGAGCCACCACCCACTACCACCCACTACCACCACCCACTAGACAAACCCCGCTAACCGCCTGCAGCTACTACAAGTACCTCTCCCCGCTGACGCCCATCTCGCCGCCGACTTTCCACAACCCGGCATCGCACGTGACCCTCCTCACCGAGGAGCCCATCCTGGCCGTCACGCTGCTGACGGTGGCGTCGCGCTACATGGTGCTGTCGGGCCCCGGGGCCACGTGCCGGGCCCACGCGATCCACGAGCAGCTGTGGACGTACCTGCGCGGCATGATCGAGCGCGTGGTCTGGGGCCAGGAGGCCTTTGGCGGCGGCTTCTGCGGGTCGGGCGCCGACGACGCGCAGACGTCCAGCACGGCGCCGTGGCGCGGCCTCCGCAAGGGCAGCCTGCGCACGCTGGGCACGATCGAGTCGCTGATGATGCTGACCGAGTGGCACCCGCGCGCGCTGCACTTCCCGCCGGCCGAGGTCACCGACGAGCTGCTGCTGCCGGCCCCGGCCCCGGCGCCGACCGTCCGCGCGAGCCCGACGAGCCCCGAGAGCCCCGGCGGCCCCGGCGGCCCCGAGAGCCGGCCGGTGGGCGTGGGCGTCGGCGGCAAGCGCATCGACAGCTGGCTCGAGCCCGCCTGGCGCAGCGACCGCATGTGCTGGATGCTGCTCAGCACCGCCATGGGCCTCGCCTACGAGCTGGGCGTGTTCGACGACATCGGCGAGCTGCTGGCCGCCGGCGCCATCACGCGCCCCGAGTACGAGGAGGAGACGTACCGGCTGCGCGCCCACCGCATCAAGCGCCTCATCCTCATCTACCTCACCCAGCTCGCCGGCCGCCTCGGCTGGACCAGCATGGTGCCCGACCTCCTGCGCAAGAAGGACCCGGCCTCGGCTGCCTCCCGCCGCCGGCCCGCCTCCGCGCCCGACGGCCACACCCCCGCCACCAGCCTCTCGTCCACCTCCGCCGCCGCCTTCAACTACATCCCCGACCTCGAGCTCGACGACCAGATCATCCACTGCTGGGTCGGCATCAGCAACGCCATGCACGCCGGCAACGAGAAGCTGTTCCGCTCGCGCAAGCACACCACCGACATCATCCAGTCCGGCAGCTACATCGAGCTGCTGCGCGACTTCCAGCCGCTGCTGCGCGACTGGTGGACCGAGTTTGAGCGCTTCCGCCTGCCCACCTTTATCCGCCACGTCCTGACCATCGAGTACGAGTACGTCCGCATCTACGTCAACTCGCTCTCGCTGCAGGCCGTCGTCGAGCGCTGCACCACCAACGCCGGCAGCAGCAGCTCCGCCTCCGCCGCCCCGCAGCTGTCGCCCCAGACCCAGAACTACCTCGGCAAGCTGCCGCTCGGCCAGCTCGGCGGCTTCGGCCTGGCCGACCAGGAGTACGTCAAGGAGGTCGTCGACGGCTGCCGCAACCTGCTGCGCACCGTCGTCGACGGCCTGCTGCCCGGCGGCTACCTCAAGCACGCGCCCGTCCGCACCTACTTCCGCATCATCAGCGGCGCCATGTTCCTGCTCAAGACCTTTGCCCTGGGCGCCCCCAAGGCCGACGTCGAGGTCTCCATCGCCCTCATGGACCGCACCGTCGACGCCCTGCGCAACTGCGTCGTCGACGACGTCCACCTGGGCACCCGCTTTGCCGACCTGCTGGAGTCGCTGACCAGCCGCCTGCGCAACCGCTTCATCCACGCCCCGGCCGCCATGTCCGCCCCCTCCGCCGACGGCCGCAGCCCGAACCCGCAGCACTACGACCCCGCCAGCCCCGGCGTCCACGGCCCGGCCGCGCTCGTGTCCGCCATGGCCGCCGCCGGGGATCTCGCCTGGCCGAGGTCCGGCCTTTCCGGTATGTTGCTGTCCTGCCCGCTCGCTCGCTCGCTCGCCTGACCGACAACGCTCGCCTGACCGACAAGTCCCGCGCTGACCTGCTGACCTGCTGACCTGCAGCCATCGATCGCTGCAACACGCCCGCCAACATCTCCGCCAACATCTCCGCCAACATCTCCGCCAACATCTGCGCCAACATCTCCGCCACGCCCTTTGACTCGGCCGGCGGCAACTTTCCCTACCCGTCCGGCGCCGCGTCCACGCTGGGCCCCTCCACGCCCGCCGCCTCGGCCGGCGTCGACAGCGCCCTGGGCGGCGGCGGCGACACGCTGTTTGCCGACAGTGCCGACTGGGCCAACAGCGAAATGTGGTATCTCCCGGCCGGCCCCGCCTTCTTCCAGAACATGGGCGATTCCAACGTCGCCATGACCGCCGAAGGCGTCAGCGTCGCCGGCCTGGATCTCCTCGATTTCATGACCATGGACCCGCCTGCCGATTTCTCCCGCATGGGCGGGAGTGGCTTCTAATCAATCGGGCGAGGCGGGACGCCGCGGAGGCCGGGACGCCGCGTCCTTCTTGCGCAGCATTGTCGGTTTCTTGTTTTGTACAGCAACGGCGCTTTATTGGACTGTTATCAGACTGTGTTATCAGATGAAAGTCGGGCGCCGCACTGTGCGCCCAACTGACGTTCTACAACCCTAAATATATGTATACACCAAAAACTATAAAAGAAATAGAAATCCTGAACACCGCTGAGAGGCCGTGCTTCTGGAAGCCTCTGGCTAGAATCGCATAGAATCGCAACAAAAGAAAGGGAGGGGCGTGGCAAGACGGAGAGATGCACATGTTCCAGACTGTCTGTAATCCAAACAGCAGTCAAAATGGCCTCAGCGTTGCTGCTGTAAAATCAAAAAGGGAGTCCGGGGGCACGAATGTCGACGGCAACGACGCCAGAGGCTGCTGCTGGGTCGCCGAGGAGGGAAAGCGCCACTGGACTGTAGAAAAAATCACAAATGAAATAGACCTGGTAGAAGCGAGGGCGGCGCCTATTCGCGCCGCCAAGACGCCCGCTACTGGCCAAAGAGAGTGTGGCTCTGGTGAGCTGCAATGAGGCCTAAACGAGCAGCAGTTAGCCGAGGCCACTCCCCTCCCCAGCATAGCGAGGCAAGCTTCTCCGGTGACTTGACTTACTCTGTAGGACACCGGTCTGGCTAGACCGGTCTTCACACGCAATCTGCAGGCCCGATCCGTCGACAAAGTCCAGGCAGACGCTGTTTGGGAGCTCCTGCAGCTCCATCTCCGGAATATACGGAACCCGGAACTCGCTGAGATGGTATCGCTTGATGGTGCCGGCCGCGCGGTCCTGGCCAGCAGCCGAGGCGCCCGTCGTCGTGGCAGCCACCCCGTTGCCGATGCTGATAATCAGGAACCCCTGAGAGTCCAGGCACATTGTCCGCCGCTTCCACAGCAGATTGTCGGGGAACTGCACATTCACGTCGCCCATGTACGAGACAATGCTGGGCTGCAGGGCCCCCGTGCTTTCGCCCGACCCCGGCGCCATGTTGAGCACCTCCTCCTCTTCCGCCACCGTCGGCGAGATCGTCGGCGTTGTCGCCTTCCGCCCAGAGCTGAAGGAGCTGGAAAGCCTCTTCATAAAACGACCAGCACGGCTCTTGCCGCCAGTCGACGGCCTGCTCTCGTCCCCGGAGCCACTCCCTTCGGTCATGAGGGACGGCGACAGGGGGGCGCCCGCAGGCGTGCTGGAGTCCCGGTCCTTGCTGATCGAGGACCGCCGGCTGGAGATGCTCAGCCGCCGCGCCAGCCCACCAGACGCGTGTACCGAGGGGGTTCGCGACGGCGACTTGGACGGCGTCGGCAGGGACGTCGAAGACGATGGGCCATTGACGTTGCCAGATCCACGACGCTCCTTGATAAAGTCCTTCACTATGGACAGGGACGATCTCCTGCGACGGCGGGTCCCCTCAACATCATCAGTATCGCTGGCCAGCGACCGGTCCTGGGACTGGGACCGCCGGCCTTCTCTCGATCTTCTTCGCTCCTGGATGCTCCCCTTCTTCCCGCGGGCTGCATCGAAGCCTTCCGCACCGGCCGACTCCGAGGGCCAGGCCGGGGTCCCCTTCTGCAGGTCCACCACCAGGGGCGACTGCTTGAGGTCCAGCAGGCCGAATTCCGAAGCGTCGCCGCGTGCCTCGGGCGACTTGGCAAACGGATGCGCAGGGTCCCGCAGTATGCGCGCTCGGACCTGGATGGACTCCGGTCTGCCCCTGGGCATGTTGCCTCCTTCAAAGACGGAAAGCCGGCTGGCCACAGATCCGGACCGCTCTCTGGGCACCAGCTTGGGCACTTCCGGCGACGACTCCTTCGAGCTGGGCGGGGACGGCGTCTTGTCCATCTTCACAGGCGGTGCCCCGTCGGCAGCGGACGCCGGCCTGGAACTATCCCGCCCGCTCGTCTTTCGAACAGCGAAGAACGTCGACGACGGCCGTTCGAGACGCGTGGAGCTCTCGGGAGTGTCGATACGAGCGCTCTCGGAGAGCTTCTCCAGGGCCTTTATACGCTGAGAAATGCTCGAGCCGATATTGGTCTTTTTGGGCTGCAGGTTGGCCGCCGACTGCTGCGCGATCCTGTCCATAAACGCTGCTCCAAAGGACGCCGCCCTGGCAGAAGCAGGCGGGGCGTCTCCTGGTGCTAGAAAGGACCCACGCACTGGATTCGAGGCCGCCCGCGTGTTGCGGCTGTCGTCGTCGCCGGTGCCAGGCCGCGGCAGCTGGCTTGACGGGCTCTGACTCGAGAAAACAGGCGTCACCGGCGTTTTGGATACCGTGACGGGCTTCGCTTCCTCTACCGTTGCGGACTGCAATTCCTCCATGAACTCTTCGTCATCGGACAGGTTGGCGCCTGAACGGGCGGGCTTCGTGTCCGAACCGGGACCAAAGTCTGTGCGAATAGGGTCCACCATCGCCCTTCGTTTGGCACGCGAAGCCCCGCTGCTTTCGAGCTCGATTGTCGACGTGCTGTTCCTCGGCGTCGGCTCTGTGATAACCGGGATGGCGCCGGGGATGGCGCCGGGGACGGCAGATGCATCCTGACCCTCGCCAGCCGCCTTCGTCGCCGCAGCGTCATCGTCCCTTGTCACCTCAGACGTCTGGTCGACAAGGCCATGCCCCTCGGAGCTTCGGCTGGCATCGTTCGTATCCGCCTCCTGCAGACGAGCACGTCCGCTGCATCCTGCATCAGTGCCTTCCTCGCTATCGTGTTGTGCCTGCGCCGTTTCATCAGTGGACTCGGACAGCGACGACGCCTTTGTCGAGTCGCCAACCTCTGACGGCATCGCCAGGGGAGAAGCCGGATGAGAATCCGTTGTCTGCGTGTCGACCGATGCATGGTCCACAGCAAACAGCCCAACATCAATGGCAGAATCGGCAGAGTTGCCGTCAGGCAGGGGAAAGCGGTCAATCAAGCTCTGCTCGCCATCGGGGCCAGCGAGGGAGGCGGTGTTGGCGGACCCGGCAGCTTGCAGAGAGCTTCCAGAGTCCGCGTGCATGGTCGGAGCATCGTTAACAGCACTCGGTAGCGGCGGCTGGACATGCATTTTCATTTCCCGGAGCTTCATGGCCTTCTTGAGGCGGGCCATTTCAGGCGTTATGGGGTTGCGCTTTGTTTCAGATGCAGTCACAGTTGTGGCGGTAGATTTTGTGGACAGTCCGGAGCTGGTGGTGGGCCGGCCGCTGCTGGTATGTGGACGCTTCATATCGCTGGCGTTTGTGACGGCGCCCGACGCATCGCCGTCAACATCCGCTGCTGCGAGCAGATCACCGGGGGATTCCTCTTTTGAATGGCTGGAGGAGTCTGCAGCAGCATGGTCTCTGCCTCTCCTGGATCCCTTGGACAAGAGCTTGAAGCCTGCCGGAATAGACGATACGGGTCGGCAGTTGCTCGTCCCACCAGAAGTTCGTGGCCGTCCGCTGGTATCCAATGAGGGCCGTGGGCCAATCTTGACTTTGGGCTTGCCGTACGAGTAAGAAGCGTAGCTGAGCATTTCGGCATGCGACAGCTGGGACGAAAGGCGGCGAGCATCTTCGGACTTTCCCGGCGACGGGGGCTGCTCCACGCCGAGAAAGGGCGGTGGTTCTGTCGTGCTGGCAAATCTCGATGCTTCGGGTGAAGCAGCGAGCTCCGAGTTCAAAACAACAGGCGAGGTTGTGGGCGGAAAGTCTTCCTCTTTTAAGATAGACTGTCTTTTTGCGGCTTGCTGCTCCTCCTCTTCTTCTTCGGCAATCTCGATCAGTCGTCTTCTTCGCAGAGAGCTTGTCGAGGAGGAAGTAGAACTGGAGGCGGTATGCAGAGAGCAGGCAGCAGACAGTTTCGTATCCTTGAGCTCCTTGGCAGTCGAGATTGCAAATATGGTGTTGTACGGTGTGAGCTTCTCGGACACGGCATTGAAATGCACCACGACCCGTGCTATAGTTTGCCAAACAGATTAGACGCTGGCCAGCACACTCGACTCCGGAGACGTTCTAGTATGGCGAGACAAACCTTGGACTAGCCTTGAGCAATTCTCCGGTACATATTTGATGAGCACATTCCTCCTCCGGTATTTGAGGAATCCGTAGAGTGGCGACGCTTCTTCGTACTGGGATATAGTATTCCTAATCTCCACGATGCCGCCTGTTCCTTGGCCGAGGATATCGACCTCGTCGCGGCTCGCATATTTTAAGAGGAACCTGGTAGGTGGCAGCACGAGCAAGTTAGACAGGTAACGACTCTTTGTGCTGTTTTGATTCGGAGGGGGGGGGGGGATGTTTTGGTGGCTTGGCAGTACATACCATCCTCCAGGCTCGGAGGCTGCAGCATCATAGGCTTCCTTGACTGCCGGGGCATCCAATCCATTCAGCGACATCTCCGATGGCTGCACACCAGACTTGTGCCAGGAAGCCTGGGACCGCTGGGCTCAAAGAGGGTGAGAGAGACACGAGAGCGAGAGGGCAGACTGAGCGATGGACAGAGCGACCGTGGTTCGTGCAGCTATGCGAGAAGCATATAATGCTTGCCCGGAAAGGCTTGGTGATATTCGGCGACACGCCAAACGGGCGGGCGGGCGACCGACGGCAGGTTTCAGGGTGACGTCGGCGAGCGAGCGGCTGTTGGTTTTCGAGTTTCGTAGCTGGTAGCTGGTTTTGGGAATTGGCCACGGGATATTTTACATTCGCCGATGCCAAACTGGCGAAGGATGAGGGGCTATTGACATGACCAGGTGCGAGCAGCGAGGAGTCCGAAGATGGCGAGAAGGGGGGGGGGGGGGGGGGGGGGGGGGGGGGGAAAAAAAAAAAAAAAAAAAAAAGGAAAGGAGGAAAAAAAACAAAAGATTATTTTTAGGACCACTTGGCCGACACCCC
>JANSMH010000399.1:0-17728 GCA_029299595.1 Grosmannia serpens
AAAAAAAGGCCCGGCTTCCCTCATGCGCTTCACCACCGTCACCTGTTGTCCTCGCCAATTCAACGTGATGATACGAGCAGCAGAGAAATCAGGCAAAGCGCGGCCACATTGCTCGGCGGATCACCATATTCCTTCTTCTTCCGGCCCTGCACAGGAAAAAAGAAAAGGCCCATGCCCGTTTTGCCGTCGGCTGCAATGGCCGGATAGCGACGGTCCTCGCAGAAACGTCGTCTTCGGCATAGCGCGGAGAGGCCCAAAGAGCAACCGTAGCTCGATGGAACAAGCGCCGGCGACCAAGCGTCACATCCGACTGTACGAGTACTCGTACATTGGCCACAAAGGCGTGCCGTTATGGAACACGCCAATAGCACACTAAAACAACCCACCGAGAAAATCAACAGCTGCACAGCGGTCCGTCTTTCCGTCTTTCCGCCCGTCCTTAGTGCGTCGACTCAACGACATCCACTGGCTGTCTTTCCAGAGGGAAAAAAAAGAGAAAAAGGAGAGGAACAAAAAAAAAAGAGAATAAAAAAAAAAACACGCCATGGCCGTCTTGTCCAGATGCGAGCGGGAGGGGCTCCCTCGCGACAGCGCCCTGCGGCCTGCGAGTACTCGTACATTGCTGCGCCATTTTCCTCTTTCTCCGCGGTTGTGCGTAAAATTGCTTTTGCCGTATTCTAGGGCTTTGTCTCATCGACACACATTCCTCGCCATTTGCAAACAACCATTTGTATTTTTTTTTTTTTTTTGCAGTATTAAAAGAATAAAATCCAATTCCCTCCGTCCTGTCTAATAAACTACCATGATAATCCGACCTGACAGTTAAAAAGGAATGGGGTATATCCAACATCCGTCCTGCGACTTGTAAATGAAATGAAACCCGTTCCGAACCAGGGTCGCCTCTTCTAGACGAAAATGAGAGCGTCCCCCGTATGGAAGTAAGGAAAGTAAGCTCGGAACATGACGCCCAGCGATGTCCAACATTCAAGAAAAGTATACCAGCATTATCCAAATCCAAAACAAAACATCAACTCAAAGCCAAGAACCAATAAGAAAAAAAAACACTTTCTTTATCCAACACACCGGTCCCCGACGAAGGTTCCGGCAAGCCCCATCCGTAAGAGGCTTTTTCGCTCCCGCATTAAAATAAAATAAAAGACATGAAATCTAGAATAACAATGTTCCCTCTACTCTGTGCCCGCTCACAATTCAAAATCCAAACTTTTGGAGAATCCGCTTTTTTTTCGCCGCCCGTCCATCCGATGCACAGTAGTCCCCACCAATATTACAAAATCCCGTAAGCCGTATGTCGTAAGGCTTGGTCGTAATGCCTCTGGCTCGGCAGTCCAATCCAGTATGTGGGAGGTAAGATGAGAAAAGAGAAAGTGGGGAGGTTGAATTGGAAATCCAAATTCGCTTGCCACGGAAACCAGAATGCGGGTATCTCAGTGAAAAGATATAAGCCGGACAACGTTGCCGTTGCCATCATGCGACGTGGTGTTATACCATCCAGATCTAAGCCTTCCGGGGCATAAAAGGAGGAGAGAGGAGGAAAAGGGTGCGAAAGAAAACAAAAACTCCTGTGAAAGTTGAATCATCCGGGGGACGTAGAAAAAAATGCCTCCGGAAAATCCAAAATATAATAATACACTGTTGGCTGTAGGTGTCAACCAATGCTGTCGTGGTTTTCGTTTTTTTTTTTGAGAGAGATAGCCTGTTGGTGAGCCGGAGAATCAGAGCCGGGCAAAGTCCAAGTCCAGTCCAGCTTCGCTCATTTGGTAGGTTCGCGGATAATGTCCTCGCAGTTCGCATCAAAGCGAAGGTTCCATAGCCGAACCGACTGCATGAAGCGCTCCGTCTTCTCCAGCTCTCGCTCCCGGCCAAAGAGTGTCTCGACAAACTCAATGCCGGCGTTCTTGCCCAGCTGCGTCTTCTCCCGCTTTCCCGTGCGGAGCATGGGCTGCTCACACGTCTTGAGCAGCTTGCGGAGCTTGTCCGTCAGGCGCTCGCCGGAGAGGATGAAATCCTCCAGCATCTCGCGGTTCTCCTTGGTGCGGACACGGCACATCACCTCGTCAGCACGCTTGATCTTGCCCGCGAGCTGGATCAGGAGCAGCCACATTTCGCCGGCCACCTCGGCGATCGGCGACGACGGCCCGTGGTGGAAGGTGGTCCAGTCGTAGATCCACTTGCCCAGCGAGTTGGCGTCAAACACGCTCCCCAGCAGCATGATGGGCTCCTCGGAAGGATCCCAGTTCTTGAGCGAGTAGCCGGCAGGAATGTGGTGCTTCTTTGCGTCGGCCTCGGTTGCCTTCTGCGATGCAGGCGACGCCGAGCCGGCCGACTTCTTGGACGATGCTAGACCCGCCGGCGGAGGCGGCTGGTGCGAGCTCGAGGGCCGCGCGGTGGCCGGACGCTGGGGGATAGGTATGGTCGTGGAGGAGCGCCGGGAGTGGCCGGTGGGTGTGGTGCGCCGGGTGTCGGAGGTCTGCTCGTGGTAGCGAGGCGACTCGAAGCCGGCGCGGAGTTCCTTTTCCACAAAACCGTAACCGCCCTGTGGGTAGTAGTGGTGGTTAGTCCCGTATGCGCTTGAGTAGTTGTTGTCGTCACTGTAAAAGTGACCCTTCTGCTTCCTCGGTCTCGAACGCGCGGGCAACACATATGTGACGCCGTCGATCTCGATGAGTTCGTCCTCGTCGGATTCCCCAATAGAGTCTGAGGCCCGATAGTAGGAGAATGAAGAGCTGCGCCGCTCACGCCCGGGCGCGCTCGGGCTCGACCACGACGTCTGTCTCCGTGTCGAGCGCGAAGAACTCACATTGGCTGTGGCGTAGTGACCGTCGCTTGTGTACCGCGGAGAAAAGGTGGGCGGCCGCGACGATGGGCTGCTGAACTCGTGGAAGCCAGTGCCAGTGCCGCTGGAGCTCATGTGACGGAAGTGCGCGCGCGTCGCCGGCCGCTGCTGCTGCTGGCCGTAGTAGTAGGCCGGCCCGCGGGGCGAGGGCGTCGGCGACGGGCTGACATAGTCTTTCTTGTCGTAGTAGTAGTCTGCGGTGGCGGTGGGCGTCGCCGCGTATTGGGTGTAGGAGGCATTCATGATGACAGGGGGTTTATTCGACGAGCGGCTTGCGTAGGCCGGTTCGTCTCTGTAAACTGTTTGTTTTTGTGAAGTTCTTTGTTTTGGTTTGGGAGACAGGAAGAGTAGAGGAATGATATTTGACAGAGTGGACGTGGAGCGATGCCGTCGTCGTCCAGTCGGGGTCGTCGTGGTGGCGGTTGTCAGTCGTGGCCGTGGCCGTCGATGCGGTCACGGTCGCGATCGCAGAATGGAAAAGATGGCGCCTGTGTCGTGACGCTGTGTGGAAGTGACAACAGTCACCTTGGTATGTAGTCGGTAGAAGGAGAGAGGGAGAGCCGACTTCTGTTGGAGAACATGTCAAGGGCTGTGGCGATATAAGGATGATGCTCCTTTTCGGCGCAGGGGAGAAGAATTGGTCATCAAAGTCGACAATAGACGTCGTGCTCTGATAGTCAGTCCTGGAAGAGACTAGACGGTTCGAATGGTCCAGTGCAATGGGATTGGGTTTATAGGCAAGACGAGACGATCGTGCTCGGCCGATGAGGGGTCAGGATGCGCCGAAGTTTTATGGTTTTGTTGGCAAGAAGCCAAAGGGGTGTTAAAAAGGAAAGCCCGAGAAAGCAAAAGGTTGGGTGGGTTAGGCTGTATATACTCTGCACGTTAGCAGAAGAACGTGTTTTCAAGAGGGACGACGCCAGGGGGGGGGGGGGGGTCAGGGAAGGGTAAAACAGGGATCTTACAGTCTAGCGGCAGAAAGAGGCAGTACGTACTCGTAGTTTGGGCACTGGAAGCTGATGGAGGGGGGGTGGCAATAGAAGGAGGTATCTTTCTTCCCCCTTCTCCCAGGATTAGTCAACGCCTTGCAGGCCGTGGGGCGCAATCTGCAGTTTAATACGGAGCAAGACCCAGCCACAACGAAATTCCTGCGGAAGGGTTGGCACAGTCCCGCGCACAAACTGGCCGCTGTTATGGGATCCTTTTATCTTGCTGCCGTATTCGTATTGGTCGCTTGAAGAGGACGCCAAATAGACTGTCAAATCGGCCGGGCCGTTTTCTCAGCTCGCGTTGGCTGCTGCTGAGGAGGATGAGGGCGATGGAATCAACGAGAGCCGTTGGAGTCGACAGGAGCTGGTAGGAGCCCTCACTGGGTCAGAGCGAATGACTGGCTTGTTTTGCGGCCGTCGCACGACAGGTGTACGAGCAGGGCCGCCGCGGCGATGACTGGCCTGTCTCTTGTTTCTTCCTGCCTTTGCTCCGGGAAGTGTCCAGCAAGAAGACCCAGTCTACTCTCGTTTTGGTCGGTCTATGGGACTGTTCCGGCCAGGCCGGGGTCTTGAAAGCGGGTCTGTTAAGGAATACGATGGCAACACGAATTTCCGCTGGCTGGATTGTTGTGGGCGTTGGCCGAAATGATTTCGCGACCGGGATGCGTGCTTGTACTGGAGGGCAGATCGATGGCCATGAGGCATCCGCCTAGGGCCAATTTGCCAGGCCCCCCGTAAGCGAGATTGTGGGTTTCTGCCGCTCACAGAAAGTGGCAGTTACTTCCGGCGAGAGCTTTACGGATCGTGTCTTTTGTCTGTCTCTTCCAAGACGTCCGCGTCCGCTGCCAAGTGGGCCCCGTCAGCCAGAACAAGGAACGGAGGAGAGGTCAAGGCCGTCTGCCCGTCTGCCCGTCTGCCCGTCTGCAAAGGACCGCCTAGCGTGCGATGCAATCTTCTGGAAAGATGCGTCGCGGTGGCTCTTCGGACGGCCGTCGTTCGTTATTGTCGTTTGGGGATAAGTCGTGTTTCGGCTTGCGGATCCCTTGTCTGTGGCAACAAGCTGCTGCCTACTACTCGTATGTATTGCCTGCTGCCTGCTGCTTGCTGTTCGCCCCCTGGATGTGCGACAGGAACCAATGGAGGAGATTGGAGGTTGCTTGCGAAGATGGCCATGATATGGTGCCGAAAGGTCGGCATGAAACGCAAATATATATGCTCGTGCTTTTCGCCTTCAACATAGGCGGCAAGGCGCAGGAGCAAGGCGTCGAGTAGGCATCGAGATGGGAGGTAGCCAGAGGACGCGCATCCGCGCCAGTGGTGGTAGCAGTCGGAGAGTCGTAATCACGAAGTCAACTGCAAAAACTGGCTCATAGGACGATAATTGGCCCGAGACTGCGACGACGACAACGTCACGGCCTTCTGCCTACAGGCAATTTGCCACACGGTATCGATTCGTAGGATACGGATGAAGAGCGTTGCTCTTTCCGGTTCTAGAATGCAGGGAATCGGCTGCCTTCCATGTCCCCTCTTGTGATTCGTGGGGAACCCCTCTTCTACGCCTATCTACCGAACCAGCCATTTCTGTTTTTTTACGTGGTTTTTTGGACCGCCTCATCGCTACGAGCAAATTCACGCGGCTCTCAGCCGCCCGTGAGGATTGACTCATGCTGTGATCACATGCAGTCCGCAAACGTCCCGCCCGTGAGAAAGCGGGCGCATACGCTCCAACAGACGGACCCTAAAGCATGAACTGCAAATACCGCAGTGTAGCAGGCGAGCAAGGCCATCCTGTCGTCATACTCTCTCTCTCTCCTTGGGCGGTTCTTATGCCGACGCAGGTGCAGGGATCACAAATAAAGGACCTCATGCAGCCAGCCAGAGTCGAGAAAGTGACCGATCCGCCCGCAAGGTTCAACGGAGGTGTTCGACCCACGCACTAAAACGCGGGAGGGCTGGGCACTAAAGCAAACCAGCATGCAGCCACCACGAGGAATCAGAGAGCCGTCTGTTACATAGTATGATGCCTGTGCCCCGTCCCCTTTCTTTTTACCCGGAGACGAGGGGAAAGAGGTCGGGCAGGAGGGCCCGGCCAACCCTCGTACGCACGCTGTTGTCAGATTGACCGGGATTGGCGAGGAATCCTTACATGGTATCGGTCTCCCGACGGGCTTCCAGTCAGGTCGCAGGACTGCGTGGCCTCGTTTGCAAAGCATGCCGTGCGCGGCGGGGGAGCGGTTATGCATCGGATGGCGTTCAGAAAACACATCGAAACGGGCGCGAGCACACGCACACGCACACGGGCACAGGGCACACGGGACACGGACACACAGACACGCACGGGCGCACGAACACGAAAGGCAGGCTGGCACGGCTGACACCATCACTGCAACGGTCCACAGGCTTCGGGTTAGGTGCTTGTTATCGCGTAGCAAGCAGCGCACCAAACGCAGAGAAACACACATGCATTGGCAAACACATACGAGAACTCGTACATAGCAGGCGTGTTCCCTTCCCTGACAGGCAACAAATGGGAAGGGTTCCATGTTGTCTTTGCACGGACTCCTAGGCGACCTTCTTCCGAAAAGATCGGGGGCGCTCTACCCCATCTAGGGTGGCGTGGGATTCGCTGCTGCAAGCACTTACGGAGCACGGATCTCTCGTTATTATTGGCACGCCATCACACAGTGTCGCATACACAGTACGAGTATCAACGGGCACGATATATCGTTTAAGCCTCAGAACAGCTGTTCAGAACGAACGAGAAGTCCCGTGCAACGGGTCGTACCTTGGATGCTCCGTACAGCCCGTACAGTCCGGAAACCAGATTACAAGCGGACTGACAAACAGAGACATGAAGGATTGACGAGGTCTTCATCGTACCGCGGCGGTACATATCTTACGGCTCCGGGTTCTGACCATGGGCCTTCAGGAATGGGGCGGGCTGCGGTTGGTGGCACTGTTCGGCATTTTTGGCCAGCCACCAGGGCGCCGGCGCCGAGCAAACTCTTCTTGTACTCCTTGACGTTGTGGTTGTCCAGCCTCTGTCTGGCATGAGGAACGAGCGTTGTGTTGGCTGGGCCTGGATGTGCAACCACGGCAAGACATGCATGTCTGATGCGAGACAAACACCCATCGAGAAAACACTGCAAGCAAGACATCACCAGCCGGCGTGCCCTGATTCAGCCCAAGTAGTGTGTTTCTCTTTTTCAGCCTCCATAGATCCCCACTAATGCAACCTGATGTGCTTGTCGGAGTGTCACGTATGTTACATGATGCTGCCTCTACAGTCAGAGTAATACTGTGTTTGGCATTGGCTTCAGACGAGATCATGTTGGACGGACGACATGGAATGCTAGCGCCGACGGCAGACAAAGGAGCCCTCTCGGGCGAGCTACTGCGCGCCGTCTCTAATAACAGTCCTGGATCCGCCGGCCACCGTTCGGGCGGGAAAGGCGCTCTTGTAATAGGAGACGATAGGCACCGGGGTGGTCTCACGGTCCGGTTCTCGTGTGCATAGTATGGACGCCACTATGTATGTAGGATACAGAATTGGTCAACAGGCTCGCTTGGCAAAAGTGTCGGTGAACAGCAGTGAGACACACGTCGAGAGGAATCAGATCTCGACAGCGCTTCCAAGACCGGCCGCGGTGAAGGACAAGAGCAAAGGGTGCGCGCTGATTGCGCAATTGAAGAAGACAGGAAGGAGAATGACAAGGAGAAAATGCAGCGGAATGAAAGGCCCCACAGACAATCTATAGCGTCGCATTCCCCTAATAAAATTTTATGACTAGCGTGAATGCTAGCTGTGTCCGACCCCCTGGCCTCGTTTAGCGTAAATAGTGGGCCAAAAGGTCCTGCGCCGGAACCCAACGTTTTTTCGGTGTTGTGTCGTGGGAAAACAAGAGGGTGAAAATAGGTGGCTCTCGTGAATTGGGTTTCTCGCCATGTATTCTAGAAGAGTAGAAATAAAGACGTGTGGGCAGATCCGGCCAAAGACCAGCCATGCAAGAAAGGTCCTGTGTCAGGTTGGTCCTCGCCTCCACATGCACTTTTTCGATCTGTGTCTCTCTTTCGTAGATGGTATTCTTTTTCTTTTCTTTTTTTTTGGCCCTGGACAAGACCCTTGTTGGCAAGCATGTGAGCCTCCTTTCATTTCTCGCCGTGAAAAATTTTCTTGCCCTATCCCGCCTCCTCCCCCCCTTTTTTTTCTTTTTTTTCTTTTCGTGCTTCGTACTACGAGTATCTGCTATGTATTCAGACACAAGCCTCCCGTCCTTTCACGCCTCCCCCTTTCTGTCAAAAAACAGATTGGCCGTTTTAGTTTTCATTTCCAGCCCGCAACACAAATAAGAGGGGCTAAATACCGCCAGACACCGAGAGGGAAGGGAGGGGGGGGGGGGGGGGGGTGAAGGGAAAAATGAGCCGGTTGAAGGAAGTACGAGTACTCCTACCTATCAAAAGCGGGACCGGTCCTACTTCTTCGTCCTGGGCGTGTGCACGACGACGGAAGCCGGGCAAAAAGGAAGCTTACTGCTGCTTGAAGAGGAGAGAGAGGGGAAGAGAGAAAAGCCCAGAGGATGGACATACGGAGGAGGATGAGCAAGAGGATGAGGAAAGGGGGGGAGGCAAAGCTGCCGAATCTTTTGCTCTGCTCGTCGCCAATGTCCCATCCACACTCCATGGACGCTAGCCGGCGAGTTCATTGGCCGTCCGGTACATGAAAAGCAGCCTTGTTATGCTCTGATGCCCTACGGATGACTGCTGCGACAGCTATTTCTGCGTTGCGGTCCAATGGGTAGGTGAAAAAGTGGAGAGGCCGAGCGATGCAGGTGTGGCCATTGCTCACCGCAACCAAAACGAACAAGGGAAGCCAAGAGGCCCTGATTGGATGTGCGTGGCCATTATCACCTTGCGCACGCGAGTGCCCGGACGGACTCCCTCCGCCGTGCTGCCACCGCGGCTCGAGCACCTGTTTGTTGGGGGAGAGGAAAACGAGAGGAGAACGGGCGAGGAGGACAAGGACGTCTGAGGCTGCCGTACCGCCCTCTTCCCGGCTTCTTTTCCTGCACAACAAGGGGAAACACGCCAGGGCCGAAGAGCCAGAAACACCGTTGCGCTCATGGTGCATATTCCTCACATTTTGGACCGACGCCAACGCAGCCCTTCAGATGCCATATCACATTTACTGCATGCACCTGCTATGCACACTCCCTGTCGAGGCCGGGACTCGTACGAGCACGTCCGCGGGCTCTCTCCTACAACGTACTCACCTTGAGGAGGGGGGTGGGGGGTGGTCTGAACCTAGACGGGTCTGCGGCCGATGACGTTGATGGCACAGCACACACAAAAAAAGCCCTACATGGGAAAAAAAACCCTTGAATCCAAAATAGCAATCGAGGCCACCTCTTGGGCCCATCTCGGCTACCCTGCTCTTCACCGTTTATTTGTTTTGATTCCCCTCCCCTTCACCGACTCCTTCTCGTTCCGACAGCGGTACTCACATGGGGGGAGCTTTGAGCTTTCGGGGTCCTGGGGGCTCGGTCACGGTGGGTCGGCTGCACGATGAGAAGAGCCTCTGGGAAAAGTCTGCCAGCTGGCAGACTCACGCACGATGCTCGTAGTGCGCCTTGGACCGTCGAGCAGTGCCCCTCTCCATCCCCGCCGTCGCTCTCGCCTTTCTCTCCTGGCCAGAGAGCCCAACTGTGCCATGTGGCCTCTGGCCGGCCTTGGTATCTCTCTCTGGCGTGTCAGGCAATGCAGAGGCGAGACGCCCGCCGTCTGGGCCGACGCCAATGGCAAGACAGGGCCGCCCAGGGAGCTGGCGTCGGTTGATAACGACATCTCATCTCACTTGCGATGTCCCAGCTGCTGATAACGCCAGAGATGACAACACACCCGACCTACCCACTTCCGATGGCTCCTCCGGCAGGGCAGATGCCAACAGGGCAAGCGTGCCTGGCCCCCTCCCCAACTGCGAGAATGCTGGGCAGCCCAGCCGGGCAGTCCGGGAGCTGCATCGCGACAACTGTCCCGCGGCCTCCCGAACCGGATGCGAGTGAGGCCACGGCCGCCCTGCTAGTCCGTGCATGGTGCATGGTAAGATACGTTTCGCGTTTCGTGCCCTCGCTGTCTGTACGAGACAGGTCCCAGACCTTTCAGCATGCCATTGTCGGCTCCCTCTCGTGCGCCTCCTGCCAGTGCCGACTAATGCAAGCACACCCCTCTTCCTTCCATGCTTCAGCCATGGGCCTCCTGTCCCCTCCCCAGACTCTCCGTACATCAGAGCTATGCCCCATCTGCTCGCTACGGCCGAGGCGTCACGACCCAACATGGAAAGGCACCATGTAGGAAGCGAAAAGAGGCAGCATGGCCGGGTCGCATATGCCCTCTTGCTGGGTGGGCCGTGGCCTGGCCCGCTGTCCGGCTCGCTGCCTCTTTTGCTGTGGCAACAGGGTGGCAGTAGCAAGAAAACTGGGCAGGACGGATACCTGTTTTTCCTCCTCGAGATTTGCCTCTTTTTGCGAGGGCAGCTGCGTCGATGAAGGCCTTGTCTTCGCCCAAACCTCGCTCCCAACCAGTCGACTTACACGAAGTAATATGCTTGGGCTGCTGTGGCTGAGCCTCCCACGTGATCGTTGGGCTGTCATGCCACTATGTAATCAGACGGGCCCGCCAACCCAACCCAGAGAGCAATAGCCGCCGGTCGTTATCGCCCACAAGGAGACTGCTGCAGCGCTGCAACGCCTCCACGCCTCAGCTTCTGCACGCTTCCATCCATGTTCCCACTTGCCCACTTTCGATAAATCCCAGCTTTCTCGCTATTTACTTTTATGTTTTATTTTATTTTTTTTGGACAAAAAGATGCGTCGAAATGAGAGTACTTGCAGCCAAGGGACAGAAGGGGCGTCAATGTAGCGGGTTAATTTTCTCACATCTCCTTAAACCGACGGATATTTTAGGCGTCCGCAAGAGGAAGTTGGCGTAGTGCGTTCTGAGGCAATTCCCCGGGCCGCATTAACATACTTTAGGCACAGAATAGTGCATTTTCTTCTTACCTCTTTCTGGAGTCTCTTGCTCTCCAATAAGATACATGGGGGCTGTTTTTGCCTTTCAACGGTGACTCACTCGCCGCACGTTTCATTCCCGTCTTCTGTCTAATATTGGCTTTCGGATTTAGACTCCCATTCTCGTCCGGCCCGGTTTACTGACCACTGGGATATCGACTTTTGCCACACTCCCACCCCCTCTCCTTCTCCAAAACAGGCAGACTGCTGACGTACTATGCCTGTGTACTCATACTTTGAACCAGTTCAGACTCGGATTCTGTCTGCCCCCACCCCTTTTCTTCCACACCTCTACGTAGCTTATCTTTCCCTCTTTTTTTTACATTGCAACTGGTCACCTCTCTTAGGCAGCAGCCAAAACAGTAGTAATAAATGTAATAATAATTACAGGCAAAAAGGGGGCGGGACGAGGGACTGGCGACTAGTATTTGCAGCTGTGGCCTGTCCCTCTGTTGTAAGTGGACGCCTCCAAAAGGCGACTGGCTCCTTCTGCACAGCTCCAAGCCAC
Source organism: Grosmannia serpens (assembly GCA_029299595.1). Classification (NCBI taxonomy): domain Eukaryota; kingdom Fungi; phylum Ascomycota; class Sordariomycetes; order Ophiostomatales; family Ophiostomataceae; genus Grosmannia; species Grosmannia serpens. The sequence goes on from JANSMH010000399.1 coordinate 11,416, forward strand.
GCACTGCCTATTGGGTGAAAATGAATCCTGATCGTGGCGCATTCAGCCATAGAGATGCCGTGTTCACGCTTGATCGTATGTCAACGAATTGATTGGCAACATCTACAGAACAAGCCTCCAGCCTTGCTGTGACTCCGTCTCAGCTTGCGACGCCCGAAAATAGGCTTATTCTTGCAACGGTTGGCTGACCTGTCGTCTTACACACCCATGACATACATGAACGAAACAAGGCGGCTCTGCAGCTTCATATATTTGGCGAGCATGTGCTTGAAGGGGACCCAGAATCATTGCGCTTTATTCCTACCCCCCCTTCGAAGGATCGAAGCACGTACTGTCGAAGGCAGGTTGTGTCCACTCGCTTAGAAGGGGCAGGAGGACACGCCCAACTTAATCCTGTGCTAGTCAAACGTTCCGTATGAGTGGAGGGTTGCCACAACTGCGAGGGTGGCTGTGACAATAAATGCGCAGTTGTAAAGGTGTGCCACACTCGGGCAGGCGCAGGAAGATGTGCACACGGGACACAGGAGTAGAGATGAATCTTGGCTTGACGAGATAAGAATTACATGAGTTGTATGCCGGGGGTATGTCGGCTCTGTGTTTTCAGCAAGTACACAGATACATGGAACTTGCCAAGTGTGCCTACTAGCCATGTTTTATCACTTTGATGGTTCTCTTTTTTTGTATATCAATATTTTACAGAAGAACAGCAGTCACTTTGATATCCAAAAGAGCCGGAGCTGCAATCATGCCAAAGCTCTTTGCCTTTAGAACCAGAATCAAACTCTGGTAGACAGAAAATAAATACAAAAAACCCAAACGTAGGGAAATACTATAAAATAATCAAAGAGGCTGGGGTTGACAAAAATCCGCAATTCCTTGTGAGTTTTGTATTAGATATCTTTGTGATACAGGACAAAGGTACGGCGATTGGCAGCGTCTACTAATGCACAAGACGATGACTAATACATGCAAGTATCTCGAAATGCGCTCCCCAACAACGGTTGCATCCTCATAAACCTCGGCTCTTTGGCTTTCCAGACAAACATGTCCTGATACTCCTTTGTAACTTAATGCCTAGTGTATTCTGCACATCAGAGAAATGACAGGCGGTAGAGCTGAGCAGGATCCGATGAAGGACTCTGTGGTGGTGGACGCTGTTGAGGCCATCGTGGCAGCGATACTTTCGCCAACAGAGCACAATATCTTAACGATTTCATCGAAGATGCAGTCGATCCAAGGAGATCTGCAGCACATATTTTGACAAAAATTCTCTCATCTCCAGAAGTCATGGTGGAAAAGGTGCTCAGAGACTTTAAGAGAGAATGGCGAAAATATCCCACCTCGCAGTATCGGTTTTATTCGGGGGGAGTTAAACAAATGAATATATAAGAATGAGGGCTAATAGGTTATCTCATTAGTCTAAACCATCATGCCTCTTTCCAATAGTCTCTCGAATCTTGTCCATCGCCGTGACGGCTCGCGCTGCGTCATAACTGAAGAAAGGAATAGAGAGTCAGAGGAAATCGTCTCGCCTGCCGAGCCTTCTTTTGTCATTCCTCCGAACCTCTTTAGTAGTGTTGATGTGGGTTTAATTTCAATGTCCCGCTGGTAGAGGCACATGTCATGCTGCAAGGGAGATATATCTTACATATTTCGTGCAGGGCCTGGTACACCAGCGGCTGGAGGTTTTCATGACCGCGTCGGGCGTATCTAGGCTGAAGGATGGGCTTGAAGACACAAGTGAAGAGGCATCTCTAACAAGCATGTGGATGCTATCCGCAAATTTCCACAAGGCCTTCCGGGTGGGCCATGTACAGTTGCGAACATCGCAAGAGGAAGAAGCCAGGGTCTGTCAGCTTCCTTGCGCTTGGACTTTCTGTGGTCGAAACAGTCTCGAAGGGGTGAGAGCTGATGCATCTGTGGACGTAGTTCATTGCGTTTACGCCGCTTCCAGAGCCATGCCCAGGCAGATTGATTCTCTTTGACGGGTCCGAATTTCAAAACCCAGTGGCTCACTCTGCGCTCGCCACATCCGGAAGCTTTGCGGCTTTCTAACCCATTCTTGACACGCACGCACCGTCGGTTCAGCATCTTTGCATCTCTTTTATGTTGAGAACCGCGTGACTGAGCTCTGGCCGCGGATTAGCTATGGTATGAATTTGATCCCACTGTGCCCTTGGCTCTTTTCTTGAAAATTTGTGCAGCGCGGTTTTCGCCGTCTTTGGTTCCTTGTTCCAAAGTTTCTTCGTTGCCGGTTGTATAACTATCCGCCGGCTGTGCCAGCGCCACTTCTGCTTGAAGCATTTGCAGACAGGCAGAGCAAGGAGCAGTTTGTCATGACCGCGGCACCTGGAGAGCGGATGAGAGAGAGGATCGGTTTGATAGGCATCTCAGCCAAGGTATTGGATCCGTCCTTGAACAAAAGATAGCGTCCATGCGGGCTGTGTGCGGCAGCCATCGGTCTGTGTTTACACATTCGGATTCTTCACGACGAACACTCTTATCGACCGCGGAAGGTTGTCGGCGTGGTTGGCTGGGAATGTGCTGGGTGCTTCCTCGAGTACTGGGAGTTTACAAAAGCGATGAAGGGTGTTATGAAAAATGCCAAATGCGGGAGGTATTTCTGGGCAGTTTTTGGAGCTGGAAGTGGAAGGAGCGCAGTGGGAGCTCTTTCCTTTTGGTGGACCGAATGAGGAGAACGAGAGGATAATAGCCTGATTTTCCCGAGAGAAATTGCGGCTTTGTTGCAATCCCGCGACTCTCGCAAACGAGAGCACCAAGAAAACAGGTCTTCATCATCGGTACAGCATGCTTTTCTGGGTGGATCTGATATTAAAATACTGATTGATCCCTGCAGCTTCGATTGCCTCTTTTTCAACCATGCCGGCTGGCGAGATCAAACTGATCCAACCTTCATCGTCGAGTTGTTTCAGCACTTCAAGGACCCAGGTGCGATACCTATTTCCCTCGGAAGGCGTGACAGCGTTGATTCTGTCGAAGGGAGCGAGATGCATGTCTTGATCGATGGGTGCAATCTGCAGGGCAAGAACAATGCTTTCGGAAAATCTTATTCGGGCTGTGGGGTTGCTTTCGTAAAACCACTGCCCGTTGCGGTCGACAATGTGGAACGTCTACCGTCGATACTGTTAAAGGCAAGGTAAAGGCCCCAGTGCCACTTGCGGGACTCGCCTGTGATCTTGGACAGAACGACATAGCTGTGCTGAGGGGGACATTTTAGGCTTCTGGTATCTACCAAATTTGTGCTGGGCACCATTCGACTACACCTGTTGCACTCTTTGCATTTCGATGCGTACATCAATCGCTGTGTAGTTCCTCCACGAGTAAGCGCCTGCGACACTTCCGCCTGGCGCTGCCATTTTGAGCGGCCAAGGAGCAGCGGCCGGCATGAGAAGCAGTTGATTGCTGGCGCACGATTGGTGTTGACTTGGCAGGAGAATACTGATGGACCGTCCTTGACGCATGCGCCAATCAGTTGAGTTGCCGACGAGCCGGCCAGATAAGCATGGATGAATGACACCGGAACGGAGAGATAAGCAAGAAACAAACAACAGTCATTGAAGCAAGATCCAGGCGTTTAACGAAAGACACAATCGACAGCCAACAGCCGAGTCATGGATGACAGGGCCCGCATTCCGGTGACGCTGCCGCGCGACGGCCCAACGAGGCCGTTCTGGCAGGACCCGCCGGACGCGGCCATTGCAGACTTGCAGTCGACGGCAGAGCTGCCGACGTCGGTGGACATTGTGATTGTGGGCAGCGGCATCACGGGGACGTCGATTGCGTGGCACCTGATGAAGGGGGCGAGGGCTGGGACGGGGTCTGCCGGGAAAGCAGCGCCCTCGATCCTGATGCTGGAGGCCCGACAGGCCTGCTCGGGGGCAACGGGCCGCAACGGCGGGCACACCAAGGCGGCGTCATACCGGTCGTTCCTGGACCACGCGGCGGCACACGGCACGGCGGCAGCGGTGCAGATCGCTCAGCTGGAGCTGGATGGCATACGGGCGGTGCACGCGATGGCGGCGGGCGAGGACGGGCTGGCGCCCATTGCCTGCGACGCGCGGGCGTGCGAGACGGTCGACATCATCTACGAGGCGGCGCAGTGGACGCAGGCGCAGAAGGCGGTGGCGGCGATGCGGGCAGCGCTGCCGGAGGGCGACGCGGCGGCAGACTACAGGCTGTACAGCCGCGAGGAGGCGCTGGCGGCGTTCCCGTGCAGCGACGACGGGGCGGCGACGCCCATCTGCGGCGCGGTGCGGTATGCGGCGGGCAGCGTGTCGGCATACCGGCTGGTGGTGGGGGTGCTGAGGCGCTGTGTGGACGCCGGGCTGAACCTGCAGACGCACACGCCGGCGCTGGGGCTGAGGCGGACCGAGGGGGGCGCGGGCGGGCGCTGGGAGGTGGACACGGGCCGGGGCACGGTGGCGGCCGGCGACGTGGTGCTGGCCACCAACGGCTACTCGGCGTTTCTGGAGCCGCGGCTGCAGGGCGTGGTGGTGCCGCTGCGGGGGCAGATCGCGATGCAGCGGCCGGGGACGGCGATGCCGGGCGGCGGCAGCCTCGCGATGACGTACAGCTTCATCTACGAGCACGGCTACGAGTACATGATCACGCGGCCGGCGGGGTCGACGTGTGCGGGCGACATGATCATTGGCGGCGGGCTCAAGTTTGCGGGGGGCGTCGGCGAGGACGACAGCACGCCCGGGCTCTGCGAGTACGGCACGACGGACGACACGACGCTCAACGCGGCGGTGTCGGCGTATCTGCGGGAGACGCCGGTGCGGTACTTTGGCGGCAGCGACGGGCACTGGGGCGACGACCATGCGGACGGCCGTGTGCGGGCGGAGTGGACGGGCATCATGGGCTACACGCCGGACGGACACCCGCTGGTGGGCGCGATGCCGCGGTCGCCGTCGGGGGGGGACAGCACGGACGGCCTCTGGCTGTGCTGCGCGTTCCAGGGCCACGGCATGGTGTACTCGTGGCTGTGCGGGCGGGCGGCGGCGGCCATGGTGCAGGGCTCCGACGACGACGAGCTGCGCGGCTGGTTCCCGGCGTGCTTCCGGGTGGGCGAAGAGCGGCTGCAGCAGCGGTTTGTCGGCCGGCTGCACGCATCGGCCAGGGAAGAGTAGGGAAGGGGGTGGGGAGAGGTTGAGAGGTTGAGAGGTTGAGAGATACAGAGTACGGGTGACTGCAGCGAGAATGCAACGAATGCAGTGAATGCAGCGAATGCAGCGAATGCAACGAATGCAACGAATGCAACGGATGCAACGAGCAACGGATGCAACGAATGCACAGAATGCAACAGGATGCAACAGGATGCAACAGGATGCAGACAGGTGGATTCAGATTGCGAGCAGCGAGCCTTGGACTTCGGCGGCAGCCGAGTGATGACCGCCGGGGTCGCCAGCCTGCTGGGACTCTGCGCGACAGCGAGGCGGTGAGGTCTGCCGCCCAGGCGCCCCCCGGGTCCACCCCATCAGGCATCCTGCACGATGGCCAGACTGCCTACGGAGTACGAGTACACGACGGCGACGACGAGAGGCCGTCGGAGCTTTGTATCCGCGCGGCGGATAACGACAGCGCAATGGCAATTTCGCGTCTTCTCCACTGTGGACCGGCGCTATTCAGCCAGTGGCCAGCCCACCGGTAGCGCTCCAGTCCCCCGGAACAGTTGCCCCAAAACGGCAGCCGGTCGTAGCGGCTAGCACGTTATGCGCCCGGCCGGCGCCCCCCCCCCTCCCCCTAAAAATAGGGCCAAGCCCGCCTGGACGCGAAGGCGCTTCCTTCCCCCTTTGAGAGGGCAGAGCGGGCTCAGCCCGGCGCTGCTCTGCACACAGAGGACCCAGCAGGCTGGTTTTGCAAACCTGGATTTCTCGGATGACTTGCAGCCACTGGTGCACGGCAGCAGCCAGCAGCCGTTTCTGCCCCCTGGGGCCTCTTTCGAAGCGGCGCCACCGCGCCGGCGCTCTGGGACGGACGGGAGCGGCGAGCATGTGCATTTCTCTTGTCTTTATGTCTCGCACATACAGTAGTACACTTTGCCCCTGAGGACGTCGGCCGAGCAGTCGTTCCGAAGATAGCAGGTTACATAGTATTCGTATTTCCGGCGCAGCGTCTCGTCCCAAGAGGAGAGATCGACCCGCCCGGCTGCATGTGAGCCAATGGAGCGAGGGAGAGAAGAGAGCAGGAGAGGGAGAGAGAGGTGCCCGAGGCCGTCCGGCACTCGCAGGTGTCGCCAACGGTTCTGGTGGGTGTGGTATTAGGGCAGCGGTTGCGGTGTGACTGCTGCGGC
>JANSMH010000400.1:0-17694 GCA_029299595.1 Grosmannia serpens
ACTTTGTTGTGCTCATACCTGTACGACACGCGTCAGAGGGCCGGGGCCAGTCGTCACCGCGGTGTCGAGATCCGCACACTGGTGGCAATGGTTCCCCCCCCCCCCCCCCCCCCCCCCCTTCCTTTGCCCACCCGGCCCAACCGCCAAAAAATCCTCTCCGGCGACGCCCAGCTCGACCTCGTTTCAGACCAGGACCTTTAACAAATCCAAAAAAGGGGCCTGCTCCAGCCGACAACCGTTTCGCAGACCTCTCAGTTGCAAAGCGCACCCGCCGATCCTGTCCTGCTCTGGACCTCCTCAGAAAAGCAAGAAAAAAAAACACTCAAGTCCCTTCTTCTCGCAATCCGATCCGACCTTCACCGCAAACAGCCATTTCGACCTTGATCTCGAATCCCGATTCTTGCTTCGCACGACCTCGAGCCCTCAAGAAACCGTGACGACATCGGAAAACGCAGACAAGACCCCACTCTTCAGCTTCGTCCGAGCAGCTGCGGCAGCCAGGCCACGACCTGCTCGCCTGGTGACTGGTCTCTGCTTCGCTTCCCCCCCCCCCCTCTCGAAAGCGAGCCGCCGTCACGATGAATTTGACGTGCAACTCGACGTTGGATGATCTTATGAGTAAGCTCCCAAGCCCTCTGGCCGTTGTCCCTTTTGTCCTTTGCTGACCGTCAGTCCTGCCAACGTCCGAGATCACGATTGCCGGCCCGCTCACCTTTCACACCCTATCCGAGGTCATATCAGCCGCCTGTACCGCCATCGCCATTGCCATGAGCACATATCTGATCTTTATGCACGCCTTGCACTACACCAAGCCGGCCGAGCAGAAGCAGTGAGCGTCCATTCTCCCTGGCGTGTCGTGCCGTGCCGGCGAGCTTTCCCACTGACTTTCCCCCCCTTGTTCTTGCCTAGAATCATCCGTATCCTCTTTATGGTCCCGGTCTACGCCGCTTCTTCGTTTCTGTCACTCCACTACTACTGGCACGCCATCTACTTCCAGGTCATCAGCGACTGCTACGAGGCGTTTGCCATCTCATCCTTTTTCGCGCTGCTCTGCGCCTACATCGACGTCGACCTCCACGAGCAGAAGAACTTTTTCCGGCAGATGCGGCCCATCAAGGACTGGGTCATGCCGGTGAACTGGTTCAAGAAGTGCTGCGGAGGCGATCGCGGGCCGTGGCGGACACCGCTCAGCGGCCTCACCTGGTTCAACATCATCTGGATCGGCATCTACCACTACTGCTTCATCCGGGTCACGATGACGGTTACGGCGGTCGTGACGCAATACTATGGGCGCTACTGCGAGAGCTCCAACAACCCGGTGTTCAGCCATATTTGGGTAGGTGCTGTTTCTGTGAGCGCGTCCGGCCGGCGGGTTATGCTGACTGCCCCTGACAGATCCTCGCCATCGAGTCGATTGCCGTCAGTATCGCCATGTACTGCGTGATCCAGTTCTACGTCCAGCTGCGCAGCGCGCTCGCGGACCACTCGCCGTTCCTCAAGGTGCTTGCCATCAAGCTCGTCATCTTCCTCTCGTTTTGGCAGTCGACGGCCATTTCCGTCGGAACGTCGTTCAATATCGTGACATCCGGCGACATCATAGCCTATCCCGACATCAAGGTGGGCATTCCGTCGATGCTGCTCTGCATCGAGATGGCCGGCTTTTCGTTCTTGCACCTGTGGGCGTTCTCCTACCTGCCGTACGTCGACTCGGCCCCGGTGACGTTTTACCCGGTTCCGGACGCGGATGCGGCGTACGGCATGCCGAAGCAGAACATGCATCAGCCCCGCGGCGGTGGGTTCATGGGCCTCAGGGCCATCGGCGAGGCCATCAACATCTGGGACGTGGCCAAGGCGTTTGGACGTGGCATCCGCTGGCTGTTTGTGGGCGTGCGGCACCGGCGCGAAGACGTCAGCTACCAGGCGCCGTACAAGACGCCGGAGATGGACATGGACGAGCTGTCGTCGGAGCAGTTCAGTGGCAACAAGCAGGCTGGTGCGACCGTCACCGGCGGAGGAGTGATGGGAGGCGGAATCGATACGGCGTACCACCCGGGTCTGGCAGCGATGCGGGGCTCGGAAAACCTGCCGATTGCGACGTCGTTCCGGCGCAGCCGGTTCAACACGCTGCAAGGAGATGGCAGCAGCAGCAGCAGCAGCAGCAGTTCTGGGGTGCCCCGCGAGGGCGAGGCTGGCGGAGCAAAGGGGGTGGGAGACGGCAGCGCCGCTGCTGGTCCGGCCGGTCGGCGACAGCTGAGCGACGAGGCAGCAGGTCTGATCGCATACGCACAGCCGATGTCTGCACAAGGAGCGGACAGCAGCCCGGAGCGATACCCAGAGGCGCGGCACGGGGGGATGAGGGAGGCGGTGTACCGCGATGCGTACGAGGAAGACTACGACCAGGAAGGCTATCCGCAGGGGGGATACGGCCAGGGATACCCGCAGGGAGGCGGCTATCCCCAGGGAGGCTATCCCCAGGGAAGCTACCCGCAGGCAAACTACCCACAGGCAAACTATCCGCAGGCAAGCTACCCTCAAGGAGGATACCCTCAGGGAGGTTACTCGCCGGGGGGGTACAGCCGGGGAGGCTACAGCCGGAGAGGGAGCCAGGCGGGAAGCCAGGCGGGAAGCCAACCGGGGAGCCAGCGGGGAGGGAGCCAGTCTCGAGGGCAGACAGAAGACTCGCCAGCGGGCGGGATCCGATGGGGAGAGGCGAGGTGAGACAGGGTGACGGGGTGACGGGGTGACGGGGTGCCGGGGTGCGTTTGGTAATGACATGATGACATAATCTAGTGTCGTGGATGCGTGTTTTGAATATGGGATTAGAGCGGCATGACAGCCGGAAGGCGTTTTGCAGCGGCGTTTATTGTACTCGACATGGGCCGGCATTTTGGGAGACTGATATACCAGCTATTTGAAGGGGCGTATTGTATTGTGCCAGCACAGACCAGGATTGAAGACTGATTAGCTTAGAGGTGTATTTACTGCAAAGACTACAGACGTGTTGACATGCATGGTTGGTTAGATGTGCAACAGGTTGTAGCCGGACTCTTTTTTCTATTGTACAAACTGGGAAAGAAAGGGAAGCTCTGATTGTGTGTGCGCCTAGCACGTGACCCTCGATACGTACACGTGACCGACTGCCTCGGACGGCTCACCGACGCATCTTCTTGTCGCGGTCGCTGGCCGGCGGCCCGAGGCCGGTGCCGAGGCCGGTGCCGTCGGCGCTGCGGCGCTTGCGGCTGCGGTCGTCGCGGTCGCGGCGGAAGTCGGGGCCACCGCCGCCGCCACCGCCACCGCTGCCGTTGGGCCCGGAGCTGCTGCGGCGGACATCGCGGCCGGGGCCCATGGGCTCGCGGTTGGGGTCTGAGCGCATGGAGCCGTAGCCGCCCATGCCGCCGAGGCCGCCCGGCGCGCCTGGTGCGCCGGGCCCGCCGCCGCCGCCGCCGCCGTAGCCAAACGAGTCCCGGCTGCCCATGCGGCGATTCAGGGCCGCGGGCTGTGTCGGCAGGCCGCCCGGACCGCCTGCCGCGGCTGCGGGCAGTGGCGGCAGGGGCAGCTGCTGGTGAGGGTGTGGCTGGTGCTGCGGGTGCGGCGGCTGGTGTGGCTGGTGTGGCTGGTGCTGTGGCGGCGGCTGCTGGTGTGGCGCATGCTGTGGCGGCCCGCCGAGGTCCAGACGGCGGTCCCGCTCGCGGTAGTCGCGGTAGTCTCGGTGGCCACCGCTCTTGCCGTCGCGCTCACCGACACCACTGCTGCCCATCATGCTGTTGCTGTTGTTGTTGCTGCTGCTGCCGCCACCACTGCCGCTGTTCCACCGTCCCGGACTGCGGCTGCTGCGACGCGACGGCCGTCCCAGACGGTCGCTGCTGCCACGGTCGCCCCGGTCGCCCCGATCGCCGCGGTCGCTGCCGCGGTCGCCGCCGCGGTCGCCGCCACGCTGCTCTCGCCGACTGTTGCTGCTGCTGCCGCCGCCGTCGTGCAGCCCGCCTCCACCGCTGCTGCTGCCGCCGCCGCCCGTCAGCACCTGCGCGTCCGAGTTGGCCAGGTGGTGGTGGCTGCGTCGACTGGTGGCCATGGTGCTGTTGCTGTTGCTGGTGGTGTTGGTCGTCGTCGTGCTCGTCGTGTTCGCCGTCGTCGTCGCCGTGTTGCCCGTGCCGCCCCGGTCGCCGCCCCGGTCGCCGCCCGAGATCGTGTCCTGGATGCCCTTCATCAGCCGATGGTCGCGCTCGCCGCCGCTGCCGCCGCGCTCGCCGCCGCTGCCACGCATGCGCTGCTGCCGGTCGCCGGGCGCCGTGCTCGACGCGCCTTCTCCGCTGCTCGGCCCCGTCGGCGGTGCCGGTGCTGGCGATGCCGGTCGCGACGACGAGCCCAGATGGCGCATCCGGTCGCCGCTCACCGGCGTCGCGTTGACCGATGTCGACGGTCCCGCTGTTGGTCCTGGTCCTGGCGGTCCGCTGATGTTGCCACCACCACCACCACTGCCACCACTGCCACCAAGGCCACCACTGCCACCACTGCCACCAATGCCACCACCGCTATACTCCGGTCGACCCCGTCTCGACGTGCGTGCCGGTCCCATGGGAGGAACACCGCCGCCCTGATGGCGGGCATCTGGCGAAGGCGCCCGGTCGGCCGGTGCTGCCGCCGGCAGAGGCGGCGGTGGCGGCAGGCCTGGTCCGCCGAGCGAGCTGCGGCTGCCGTCGCGTCCGCCGTCGCGTCCGCCGTCGCGTCCGCCTTCCCGTCCGCCATCCCGTCCTCGGCTGCCGCGCGGCCCCGACGGAAACGACCCGTCCACGACCGACGGGATCGCGTTCAGCCGGCCGTAGCTAAGATCCTGCTGATGGGCGTTGCGGCCCCGCTCGTTGCGCTCGTTGCGCTCGTTGCGCTCGTTGCGTTCGCCGCGTTCGCTGCGTTCGTTGCGCTCGCCTCGCTCGCCTCGTTCGCCTCGCTCGCCTCGCTCGCCTCCTCGCCCGCTGCTGCGGCCTCCTCGCTCCATGTCTCGCTCGCGCGTCTGCACCGCCGCCACATGTGCTGCCGGGATTGCCTCGCGTCCCCCTTGCGCATAGTGCGACGACGTCCGCGCATGTCTCTCGTCTCGTTCGCCGCGGTCTCGCTCTCTGCCCTCTCTGCCCTCTCTGCCCTCTCGGCTGTCCCGGCCGTCCTTTTCTTTGCCCTCCCGCTCCCGGTCACGTGCGGCTGTCAACCCCGTCAACCCGGTCGACCCTGTCAACCCCGTCGACCCCGTCAACCCGGTCGGCCGGGGCGACTCTGTCCGGCTGCCCGGCCCGCGATCCTGCGATCCGCGCGTGTCGCTGTGCACCGACATCCGGTCCGACTCGGCCGCCCCGCTGCTCCGGCCCTCGGCCATCCGCAGTGCCCGCTCCGGGTTGATCGCCCCCTCTGCCTCTGTCTTTGACGCTGCCGTGGCCGTGGCCGTGGCCGTGGCCGTGGCTGTCGCCGTCGCCGTCGCTGCTGCGGCCACCGCTTCTGTCGCGGCCGTCGCCATCGGCGCCTGTGTCTGCGCCTGTGCCGCCACGCCGCCTCTGCCCGGCCCCGGCCCCGTCGACCGCTGTCCGCCAAACCGTGTCGGCGTGCCGTCCGCCCGTCCGTTCCACTCCCGCTCGCCGTGCCGGCTCCCGACGTCGCTGCCTCGAGCCGCACTCAGGTCGCGCATCGGCCGGTCGGCCCGCGCGTGCTCCAGCGTGCGAAAGTCTCGCGGGTCGCGCAGGTCTCGCGGGTCCCGCGACTCCCGGGGCCCACGGGGCTCACGGCCACCGCTGCCGCCGCCGTTGCCGCTGCCGCCCAGCCCGCTCCCGCTCCCGCTGCTGTTGCCCGTGCCCGTGCCCGTGCCCGTGCCCATGCTGCCGCCGTTGTTGCCGTCCTGCTGGGCCGGCGACCCCCGCAGCTGTCCGAACCGGTCCGTCGCGTATCGTCCCGGCACCGGCACGTCCGGCCGGTTCGGAAGGCTGTGCGAGTGCGGCAGCGACGTCAGCATCGACTGCTGCTTCGACTGCTGTTGCGCGCCGGCCGTCTGCAGCCCGCCGGCGTGTCCTCGCGGCGTCGCCGGCTTGCTGCCCTGCCCCGTGATCGCCCGCGGCCCAGACGGCGTCGATGCCGGCACGGCCGACCCGTTGGCGTTGCCCGTGCTCTTCGTGCCGTTTGTGCTGTTGGGCGTCCCGTCCTTGAGCTCGCCGTCCTCGACATCAGCCGTCGCTTCTTGTCTGGCGCCGTTAGATCGAACACACAGAGACACAGAGACACAGAGACACAGAGACACAAAGGAACACTTACTTGCTCAGCCGCTGCGGCTTAAACTCGGGAGCGTCTGCACGAAGAGAGGCTGTCGGCTCGGCTTCTGCTGCCGCCTTGGCCTCGTCGGCCGAGATCTTGGATGACTGGTTGCTGTTAGCAGAGAACACAGAACAGCCTCCACCCTCCACCCTCCACCCTCGCCTCCCCAAACTCACCGCATTCGACCGGAACGCCTGCACCAGCACCCATTTCGCCTTGCGCCGCAGCAGCTCCGAGTAGATCGTCTGTGCCGCCACCGACAGGTCGACCCGCTGGCCGCCCTCCGACTCCGACGCCGTCTTGGACGCCGCCTCGCGCGCCGCGATCCGCCGCAGCTGCTCCGAAAACTGCCGTCCCATAAAGTCCACCGCCGGGAAGACGTCCATGACCGCCTTGAGCACCGTGATCGCGTTGCGGATGTGCATCCACTCCAGGTCCTCCAGACAGTCCTTCAGCGCCATGTTCAGGTTCTTATGCCACCCATAGAGAAGGTCCCGGAACTCGGCGTGCTCCACAAACTCGCCCTGCTCCTCGCCCGGCGCCTCCTCGCCCGCCTCCGGCTCGCCCGCCGTCTTGGCAAACCCCAGCAGCCGCCGCCGGCCCCCCTCGGCCGCCGCCGCCGTCTGCCCCAGCCCGTCCCGCTCGTACGCGCCCCGGTCGCCGTGCCAGCGCGCCAGCTCGCCCAGCACCAGCCGCAGGAACCGGCCCAGCTGCTCGGCCTCGCGCACCGTGCACGTGAAGATCAGGTCCCGCAGCCGGTTCGCCGAGAACAGCCGCCCGTACAGCGACGACAGCCGGAAGTGCGGCGTCCGGCTCTCGTGCAGGAACTTGACGAACCGGAAGCAGTACTCCGTGTCGCCGGCCGACAGCAGCAGCCGCGGCACCAGGCACTGCTCGATCAGCACGTCCGACACCGCCTGCGCCGGGCCGCCGCCGTGCAGCCACGTCCGGGCCTGCTCCTGCAGCCGCCTCTTCGTGTCCCGGTTGCGCGTCGACAGCGTCAGCATCTCCTCGGCAAACACCTGCCGGTTCTTGAGCAGCGCCTCCGCCTCGTCGTTGCGCCGCAGCATCCCCGCCCGCGAGTTGTCCGCGTGCCGTCCGCTCTTGACCGCCACGCTCTCCTTGCGCAGCCGCTCGATCTCGGCCTCGTATCGTGCCAGCGGGATCACCAGGTCGCCCACCTCCAGCGTCCAGAACGTAAAGTAGAACTCGGCGCTGATGTACCGTCGCACGTGTTCCGGCAGCGTCTCGCCCACTGCTTCCGCCAGAGGTTGCAGAGAACACAGCGGCTTTTGTTGTTGCTGTTGTTGTTGCTGTTGTTGTTGCTGCTGCTGCTGTTGCTGTTGCTGCTGCTGTTGCTGCTGTCCGTCGCTGTCCGCCTCATCCACCACCATTGCCGTCCCCCCATCCACCATCGCCGTCCCCCCGTCCACCATCGCCATCCCCCCGTCCGCCTTGCCATCTGCTCCGTCTCCGTCCCCCCCCCCCACCACATCGCCGTCCTCGGCCGCCGCAATCGCCCCGTGAAAGTCCAGCCCCGCCCGCCCGATCATAAAGGCCAGCCCGGCATCCAGGCCAAAGTCCCGCATCAGCTGCGGGATGCTCGGCACCAGCGCCGCAAACTGCGCCCGCCCCAGGTTGCTGTGCAGCAGGTCCAGGTACTGCGCCAGCACCTGGTGCGTGTCGTCCACCATGGCGGCCAGGAACTTGATGTGCGCGCCCCCCTCCGCCTCCGCGTAGATGGCCGACTGCCGGTACTGCGCCAGGTTGATCAGCAGCCGGCCCGCCAGCCGCGTGTCCACCAGCGCCTTCATCAGCCGCTGCGCGCTGACCTGCGACCGGTACCGCCGGTCGCCCAGCCCGATCAGCGTCAGCCGCCGCAGCGCCGCCCCGCCCGTCATCGCCTGGATCTGCGCGTCCGTAAAGTCGCTGTCCGACACCAGCCCCCCCATGCTCAGGATCAGCTCCTTGAGGATGATCAGGTCCGTCGAGTTGCCGCCCAGCAGCTGCGCGTTCACGTACTGCACCACCGGCCCCACGTCCATGTTGCCATACGACGTGAACACCTGGCCCGAGAACCGCGACAGCGCCTGCAGCCACTTGGACGTCAGCAGCACCGACGTCTCCTGCGTCCGGCTGCGCTGCTTGCCGCCCAGCGAGCTCATCAGCGACCACACCAGCACGTCGTACCCCAGGTCCGTAAAGTACCGCGCGCACGACACGAACACGTCGATGATGTTGTCGTACGCCTCCAGCTGCTCCAGCGCCACCCTGAACACGATCCCCGGCGACGCCAGCGCCGTCTTCGCCAGCGCCCGCCCCATCACCGACTTGTTGTCCTTGGCGATCCGCCGCATGATGCCCCGCGTCTCCCGCCGGATCCGGTCAAACGCCCTCTTGATCGCCGGCAGCCGCGACGTCGGCCCCTCGTACCACTCCGTGTACAGCTCGTACCGCACCCGCAGCGGGTAGTTTCGCAGCACCTGCCACACCGCGTCCACGCACGACGGGTTCTCCGGGATCAGGCTCAGCGCCGGCACCAGCAGCCGCCTCAGCAGCTCGTGCCACCGCTGCCGGTTCGCCGCCGACCCGTCGTCGTGCAGGCTCTTCACGCCGATCGCCGAGATCGTGCTCAGCAGCTCCGGGTCCTGTCCGATGCTGACGCCCGACACCCCGAGGAACGTGTTGCACAGCGTAAACACGTCGTCCACCGACTGGCACACCGGCACGTTGTCCACCCACTCGTCAAAGTAGAACCGGTATGCCTGTCCGTCTGACACGTCCAGCTTGTCGGCAAACGGCCATCGGAACGGCCGCCGCGTCGGCAGCTCGCTGCGCTTGACGCTCCCCTTGGGCATGCCGCTCTGGTCCGCGTCGGCCACCTTCTTAGGAGGGCACTCTGTCAGCGATTCCGAAGAGGGGACCGGCCGCGCCTCGTCGCCCACCTTGTGCAGGGAGCGGATGAGGATCCGGTGGATCAGAGGCAGCAGGTTCTCGGCATACAGCTCCATGATCCACGGGAAGCGGCCGAGGATGAAGAGAGACTCGGGAATCGCCCCGATCAGCAGAAGATGGTCCACGATCTGCACCTTCATGGGCAGCGGCTCGGACGCCTGTGGCGCGTCGCTGGCTGCGCCTGCCGTGGACGCGGCGTTGGCACCGGCCGAGGAGGACCCTGCCGCAACACCAGCACCGTCGTGGCGGCCGCCCGCGCCAGCAGCCCCGTTGATGCCGCCTGCCGCAGGCGGAGCCGGCATGTCGTCGGGGAGGGCACCCGCCATGGCCAGCGCGTTCGAAGACATGCCCGGCCGGTTGCGACGCTCCTTCTCGTCGAGCTCTTCCTGCTTCTTGATCCGGACGTGTTCCATCCCCTCGTCGGGCGGCCACAGATGCGGGTACAGGTCGCAGAACGAGATGAAGCCGATCTTGACGAGCAGAGCAGCCAGGTACAAGAGGTTGGCCGGCAGTATGTCGTCGGCGCCCCGCGCCTCGGAGCTGTAGAACCGCAGCTTGAACCCCAGGATCTGCGCGGCCACCCGGTTGCCCTGCGGCGGCAGGGTCTTTGTGATCTTGATCCAGTGCAGTTCGTGGTCGTCGAGGCCGCCGCCTGCAATCTTGCCCAGGCCGCCCCCGCCAGTGTCGTGGCCGTCGCCGTTCGTGTCGACGCCGGCAGCAAGGTTGGCCAGCCGCTGCAGTTTCGGATCCGCAATCTCGCGAGCGCCGAGCTGGAAGAATGCGTGCAGGTGCGTCTGTCGCGCCGCGTCCCAAAAGGCAACGTCGCGCTTCTGCCGTTCCAGCGCCACCAGCGCATCTTCCTCCTCCTCCGTCAGGCTCACGCCCGCAAGCTCGGGCTGCGCCCAGCGGGGCAGGCCGCCAAAGAACGAGTTCCGGGGGTGCTTGGAATGGTCTCGCGGCCACCACGAGCTGATGCGCAGGAACTTGACGAAAAACTTGAACTGCTTGATGATGGTGGCTGCGAACACGTCCAGAGTGGTGTCCAGGACACGGCCGACGTCGAGGTCAAACGTGCCGATAAGGCCCTTGACCTTTTCAAAAGTGACACGGGCCGCCTCGAAGCCGGGATCCTGCACGGCCACCGAGCTGCTCGTGTACAGCTCGGTCACCAGCTTGGAGAAGCCCTCCGTCTCCTCGCGCAGGAGATTGTAGCTCTGCTGTCGGTAGAGGAGGTTCGTGGAGTAGCGGATAGCCATGCGCTGAAACGTATCGCGGAGGAGGCCGAGGCGCATCAGGAACTCGTGGTCGAGGACCTGTCGCATCAGCGTTGCCGAGACGCCCGTGTTGACCATGAAGCCGCGCAACAGCTGCAGGTTTCCCCTGGCCGTGTCCTCCGTTTCCATAAACACGGAGACCGTGTCGAGAAAGACGATGCGGGGGTCGAAACCGCCGCTGAGCAACGCCGACACGGCCTTGCTCCGTGCTTCGACATCGCCCTCCGGCACCTCCTCGACCTGACTGCCGACGACCGCCTTCACGACAGCTCCCGCGTCAGCAGCGTCCAGGCGCTTGTCGATGGCCGCGCGCAGGATCTCCTGGAACAGCGTAGACAGCTCTATCTCGTCTTCGTCGTTGCGGGACTGGACTCCGCTCTCGACGACTGCTTGGCGGCCGCTCTGCGCCCAGTTGGCAACGCGCTCGTCCGTCAGGATGGCATACACGTAGGGAAGAGTAGCGCGTGGCCGTTTTTCCGGAACCGGTGCCGCTGCGGCCGATCGGAGCGGCATGGCAGTCGCGGGCGTCGGCGGCTGAGCAGCCGCGCCGTTTGTCCGCGTTGGAGAGACGGCGCCAGACAGGGCGTCTTCGCCTGCCGACAGAGTAGAGTCCCTGTGGTCGGGTCGTCTGAGGCCGCCGCGGCCGCCGCGCACGCTGCCTCGGCCCGGGCTGCTGCCGTCTTGATGCTGTCCGAGAGTGGTCTGTTCCGGACGGTGAGGCGACGGGCGGATGCCGCCCATGTCAGCGCCGCCTCTCTTCCGCTTAGGAGGCATCCCCTCTCCCTTTTCAGAGAGTTGTTAACTTAGCGCTCGTGGAAACATGGAGGGAAAAGGGCTCGGAGGCTGTCGATGGCAAAAGTCTTCCTTTGAGCTTTGGAGCAGTACGCACGGCGTGAAAGTGACCTTGGGCCGTTGTGAATAGCGGTGGGGGCTGATGGCCACGAAGCGGCAGAGTATCGCAGGAACAGCGGATCCAGTGCTCGGCAAAGATGTTGTTGGATCGGTCGATGGGCCGTGGTGGCCTGATACAGAGAGGGCAGGGCTGAGGCAAGGCTCGATAAGAATATTGACGCTCGGATCTAGGAAAGGGTATCGGGCAGATCTCGGGGAGTAATAGAATCGAGGGAGCGACGAGGAAGATTAACGGTACAGCTTCGAAAAATTAAAAGAGATCTTGAAAAAGATAGCCAAAGGGAAGGAGAAAGCGATGTGATAAAGCAAAAAAAGAAAGGCGAGAAACGGCAAATCTCAATCTCGAGAGACACGGCGATGATGGCCTTTGATATCGCAAGCACCGGGGTGGCGTGGCAGCCCTTTTGTGTCGATGTGAGTGAGGCGATTGTCTGGCAAACAGGAAAAAAACGAAGCTATTCGCTTTCGCGTCAAGCTTTGTTTCGCACAGCCCAAGGCGTGTTCACCAGCCACAGCTGCACAGCCACATATTGACGACTGCTTTCCGGAAATGGACATGGATGTGGGGAAATATGGCACGAAATGCATTAGACGACAGCATGCATAAAGATGAGACAGCTTGCAGCCTCCAGAGCTAGTCGGTGGCAGCGATGCAATCTGTTTGGGAGCAGAGCAGCCTGTGGGTCAAAGATAAACACGAAGCTTCTCACCATACCTCGTCTGTGGGCGCGTGAATGCAGAGGCAGAACAAGTACTAGTACGGACGTCCTTATCAGTGATCTTATCGATTGCACCATCCGAAAAACGGACCTATTTGGTAATTTTTTTTTCCTATTGTATTCAGTCCTATGCGAACGGCACTTCTTGTGACTCAGACAAGCCCACTCCATCCAGCAGAGAGTATTTAACGGTCCTTGTTAGCTTCAGCTCATTGCTGCCGGCATCCAGCTGGCATTTTGTCTCTATCAGCTGTGCTTTTGCTGCTCCAAATACCGAGCCGAGAATTGCGTCCCCCCTCCCCACATATATACACACTTTCGAGCAGATCGACTGCCGCGCAAGCAATGACTTCGGATGCCACGACCGCCAACGGGGCACCCCGGCCACACTATGGTCAGTAGCCTCCATATTCCGGGCGGTGGATTGCTCCGGCAATGTCCACCGTCGTGCACCCTCTCTCCTCCGGTTGAAGAATAGTGACTGAATACCGAGTAAGAAAGAACTCAGGGGCAACCCGAAAACCCGTTTGCGGCCCTGATTCCGGACCAGCAGTTCGCCATCGTGCCGTCCTTCCAGCTGGAGTCGGGCGTCGTCCTCCACAATGTGCCCGTGGCATACACCACGCGAGGCACCCTGTCGCCGGACGGCTCCAACGCCATGGTCATCTGTCATGCGCTGACCGGCAGCGCCGACGTGAGCGACTGGTGGGGTCCTCTCCTGGGCGGTCCGGGGCGCGTGTTTGACGTCTCTCGCTTCTTCGTCATCTGCCTCAACAGCCTCGGCAGTCCTTACGGATCGGCCAGCCCGGTGACGGCCAAGGACGGCGATCCGAGCAAGGGTCGTTACGGACCCGAGTTCCCGCTGACCACGATTCGCGATGATGTCCGGTAGGTCCGAGGCGTGCCAGGATACGTGTTCTTGTCCATATCCCCTAACCTCGGGGCTCGGTCTAGGCTGCACAAGATGGTGCTGGACGACCTGGGCGTGCGCCAGGTGGCAGCCGTCATCGGCGGCTCTCTGGGCGGCATGTTTGTGCTGGAGTGGGCGTATCTGGGACGGGACTACGTGCGCTGCATCGTGCCGATCGCGACGAGCGGCCGCCACAGCGCGTGGGGCATCAGCTGGGGCGAGGCGCAGCGGCAGAGCATCTACGCGGACCCCAAGTACGAGGACGGCTACTACTCGTTTGGCGACCCGCCGGCGGCCGGGCTGGGGGCGGCGCGCATGTCGGCGCTGCTGACGTACCGCAGCCGCAACTCGTTTGAGGCGCGGTTCGGGCGCAACATCCCCGACCCCCAGCGCAAGCAGACGATCCTGGAGCGCGAGCGGCAGCCGTCGCCGGCGGGAGCGGAGCGGCCGAGCTCGCCGTCCGAGGGCCACTTCCGCATCCACAACGACGGGCACCGGGTCCGGGAGGACCGGTTCCTGCAGATGTCGGCGGGCGGCGACACGACGCGCGACCCGCAGTTCCACGGACCCGGCCAGGACGCAGCTGCGGCAGCGACGGCCACGTCCCCGTCGCCGGCCGGGGAGAGCCTCACGGGCGGCATGCGGGCGGTGCCGACGTCGACGTACTTCTCGGCGCAGTCGTACCTGCGGTACCAGGCGGCCAAGTTTGTGCGGCGGTTCGACAGCAACTGCTACATTGCCATGACGCGCAAGCTGGACACGCACGACGTGTCGCGCAGCCGGGCGGCATCCGTGGCCGACGCGCTGGCCATGATCGAGCAGCCGACGCTGGTGCTGGGCATCGAGAGCGACGGGCTCTTTACGTTTGCCGAGCAGGAGGAGCTGGCCGCGCACATCCGGCACGCGCGGCTGGAGCGCATCGACAGCCCCGAGGGCCACGACGCCTTCCTGCTGCAGTTTGAGCAGGTCAACCGCTACATCCTCGCCTTTCTGCGCGAGGTGCTGCCGGACATTATGAGCCGCGAGGGCAGCGCCGTGGCCGTGGCCGGCAGCGCGGCCGGGGCCGAGGGCGGCTCCGTGGGCAAGCTGACAAAGTCGAGCGTGTTTGGCGAGGCAGAGGTGGACGACATTACGGCATGGTAGAGGGGGCGTGGAAGAATACAAAATAGACAGCTGTCCGATGCACACAGGGCTCTTTGGCCGTACCGTGATGAATGGCTGACGGCGATGGCGGACGAATCACTGTGATAGGCAGCACAATGCCGTGCAAGCAGCCGTTTGAAGGAGATCCGATATTTTCAGCCCGTTCCAACTTGGCGCAATGGACAGGGAGCCCACGTGTGGCTGATGGGCAGGGGCAAGTAATACGACAGGAAACCACAGACAGTCGTGGATGCACACAAAGACTCGGTAACGTCTCTGCCAAGCAAGAAGACGTCGTTCCTTGCGCCAGCCTACAGCTGCACACTAACGGGTGATGTGGCCGGCGCTTCCCATTCACCTCCCTGCTCTTCCGGACGCAGGAACAGAAAACGGGCGCCTCGTCATCGTTGTGTGTCTGATGTTCAGGATGCAGGTTGTGTTCCCCAGATCGGCAGCACTCTCTGACCCAGCCTCGCTGCTCCGTAGCCAATTTCGCCATTGTCTACCGGGTGAGGCCATGCCAGCAAGCCGCAGCCGGGTTGCTTTCCATTACGTTTGAGACGGCGGGCTGCGACCCAGTTTCAGCATTATTAAATTATTAAATTATTTGTATTTTATTTTATCTTATTTTATTTTGCACTCTACCCACTGCCTTCAGCACCCCCACTTCTGCGATCTGCTCGGCTCTAGGACGACTGCGTTCCCCACGTGTGTACATCCTCCGCCATGATTGGTTCTCGTCTCTTTCACACTTCACACCTCCGCAACTGGAGCTGGGATACGAGGTGATTTATGCCATGCTACAAGAATGCCGGTGCGCATACGTCCACGTGGGGAAAACAATGGCAGTGGCTTTCGATTTCTTGTACGCGAGCCATGCAAACCAGACGGTGTCATGACCAGTTCGGTAGAGGCGAGAGGGAGAAGAATACAGAGAACGAGACCGCAGTAAAGCCCCTTTTGTAGGATAGCCTAGTCAAAGATCGTTGGGTTGCATGCAGTAGAGGTAAGAATAGCGGACAAGACAAATATACTCTGTACGAATACTTGGGAGATTTGGCATCAACCTGTGGAGCAGCTTCTCAGAGCCACAGTTCCAGAAGCACAACGACGAACTCTTATTATACCGGCAGGACTTGTATATGCGAGAGCTCCCTGCAAGCTCGTCCATCCCCAGACGGAGTCCCACGCAGCAGGGCGAGCGTTGCCGACTAGCAACGAAGGCACGTTCCTGACATTGGGACGTAGGAGGGTCACAACACCCCCTGTCTTTGGCTATTCTTTTGTTCACCCCCCCCCCCCCCTCACCCCCTCAAGCACACCATCAGCGCTCGTACCCGTACTCTGTCCAGTGGCCCTCGGCACCCTGTTTTTCCCGGCATTTTTCACCTTGCATCTTTCTTGTTACGTACACGGCGACACATTACTGGCCTCTAGCTGGCCGTTTTGACAAGGCAAGGAGCCGTTGGCCACCCCCTTCCTCGAGGCCGGTCCGTCCGGCCTGACAATGGGCACAATGTGCCTGTCCTGTGTGGATGCCCGGGCAGACGCTTGCAGCCTCTTCTTTTTCACGGCGTCCCCTTTTGGGTAGAACTTGTTGGGCTCTTCTCGCTCGCCTCTCGGGTCCACTCCCACAGCGTTCATCCTCATATACGGCGGCCGGGCCCCTCAAGAACCATTTTCCACGTTCCTGCTCTGCTGTGGAGCCATACCAGGGGACGAACATCAGCATTCCAGCCTATCTCAGTCTTCCACATTTCCAAACTTCCAGCAGGGCTGTCACCGAGCCGCAGACGAACAGCTGTCGAAATACGGAGCCGCTAGAGCCGGACATCGAGGCCACCTGCAACGACACCTTCCAGCCTGCTTCGGCCTGCAGATACATACCATCGGGGGGAGGGGGAGGGGGATGTCAGCGGCCGCACACACAATGGAGATGCTTCCGGAGCCGGCCATGAGCCCCAGGCTCGTGAGCCGGACGACGTACGGCGGCAACCGGGCCTTTCACAACTTTGGTGGGTGAACAGAGGACGGAGAAGGGGGAGCGGGCGCGCGCGCCGAGAGAGATGCTGACAGCCGGGCCAGCAAACGACTACTCGCACATTTCCGATCCCAACCTGCGGCGCCGTCTGGCGCTGTCCGAGATTGACAAGGTGCCGTTTGGCATGTACCGTATGTTGGTCCTGCGTCGTCTTGTTCTTTTGTTCTTTTGTTCTTTTGTTCTTTTGTTCTTTCGTTCTTTTCTCTTTCTCTGGCGCCCGCCCCCCCCCTGACTGCTGCCGCAGACATTCGCGCCATTGCCGTCGCCGGCGTCGGCTTCTTCCTCGACTCGTACGACATCTTTGCCATCAGCATGGTGACGAGCCTGCTGGGCATTGTGTTTTGGGGCGCGGCGGCCGAGTCGGGCACGGCGGCCGAGGCGGCGGCCGCGTACGGCTACCTCGCCAACGCCGGGCAGCTGCCGGACAGCGTGAACCAGGCGCTCAAGGCGTCGACCAGCGCGGGCATCATCGTGGGGATGCTGCTGTTCGGCTGGCTGGCCGACGTGTTTGGCCGCCGGCGCATGTACGGCATCGAGCTGGCCATCATCGTGCTGTCGACGCTCAACTGCGCGCTGGCCAGCCCGAGCCCGTCCATGACCTCGACCGGCCTGCTGGTGTTCTGGCGCGTCATGATGGGCGTGGGCATTGGCGGCGACTATCCGCTGTCGTCGGTGATCACGTCGGAATTTGCACCCACGCGTTGGCGAGGCGCCATGGTGGCAGCCGTGTGAGTGGACGCGCCTTCCGTTTTGGGCTCTTTCCGATTTGCTTCTCGTGCTCCTTCCGATTCCTTCTCTTGCTCCTTCCCATCTGCTTCTCTTGCTCCTTCCGATATACTTCCCTTCCCGGCCTCTCGTCTAACGTCTTCAGCTTCTCCATGCAGGGCATCGGAAAACTGCTCAGTGCCGTCGTCGCGCTCGTGGCCACCGAGGCCTTTCGCTCCGAGTTTGTCGTCGTCGCCGATGCCAGCGGCTGCGGGGGCAGCTGCCGCGTGGCGGCGGACCGCTCGTGGCGCATCATCATCGGCTTCGGGGCGCTGCCGGCCTGCTTTGCGCTCTACTACCGCATCACCATTCCCGAGACGCCGCGCTACACGTTTGACGTGGCGCACGACATTGAAAAGGCCGACGCCGACATCCGCGCGTACATGGCCAGCCGGCCCGAGGGCGTGGTCGACCCGGTCGTGCAGGCTCGGCTCAAGAGCGCGGCCGGGCCGTCGATGCTGGTCCCGTCGGCCTCGTGGACAGACGCCCTGCAGTACTTTGGCCGCTGGAAGAACCTCAAGATGCTGCTGGGCACCACGCTCTCCTGGTTCTTCCTCGACCTGGCCTACTACGGCCTGGCCCTCAACAACGCGGTCATCCTCAAGGCCATTGGCTACTCGACCGGGCCGACCCTCTACCACGTGCTGCACAAGTGAGTGTGCCGTTTGTCGCACATATATATATATA
>JANSMH010000401.1:0-17595 GCA_029299595.1 Grosmannia serpens
GTTAAATTTTAAAAAAGGTTAATATAAAAGTATAAAGCTACTACGTTAATACTACTAAAAAAAATCAACCTTAAAATAAAAACTATACTACTTTAACTTAATTAAAAACTCTTTAAACCTAAAACTAACCTCCTTTTTTAGTAATACTACTAACTTTAAGAAAAATACATTAAGAGGGTAGCCTCCTTGTACTAACAACGAATACTTATTTACACCCCCTCCTTTATACTCCTAATACCTTTCTCCTATACCATTAGAATAATAAACCACTCCCTTTTCTACCCTTTAGAAAAATACCATATTAACCTACTGCTGCTTAAACTTAAGAATCCCTAACAAGCAATCTACTATACCATCTTTGCTTAAACAAAGCCTACTATAAACAAAACTAGCTAGCGGCCTTTTACCCCTTTTATAGCAGTTTGCTGTTAAGGTTAGCCGCCTAACCCTATACTTTTTAATTATCGTTCGTTGTATTAGGATGTAAATAACACCGCCTTTATCTATTATAGCCTCTCTACCTAAACGGGTAATTATATCCTAGCCTCTTCGTTGCTTGTTTAGCTTGTTTTTTCCTTGTATATAAGAATACACACAATGCTACTACTGTATTTGCCTGCTGTTTTTTACGCTTACTATAATGTTGCTATATATAAAATTGTTGGCTATAAAAAATAAAAAAACCTAATAGGTTAATGTAAATAGCTATAGTAGTAACTAATACTACTCTTTAGCATAATCCTCTTTAAGTAGCTCCTTAATTATTGCTATAGCGCGGCGTACTATACTATAATATAGTAGGTCGTCTTATCCTTGTTGTTTTGCAGTTTTTTTATCGTTGCAACTAAATAGCGTGTTTGCTATGTTATACGCTAACCTTAGCGCTTAGTTGCCCGTTATTAATAACAGCCTAAACAACATCTCTCTTACTTTACAACAATTGTAAAACAACCTAGCTAGCCTAGCTTAATAAAACGTAGGCGGATTGTTTGTAGGGTGTACTACCCGCGTAGCCGTTGTTAGCTCTTAATGTTGGCTATTTGCTACTAGTACTACTGCTTATAGGTTAAGGTTGTAACGCTATAACACTTAAAATGCTACTATCTTAAACTATAAGTATTTTACTTTTCTTTATATACTTATTAATCCTAACGTTTTTACGTTCTTAGTGTATACCGTTTATAAGAGTTTATACGCGCGTACTATTTAGTTTAGTATACTCTCGCCTAAGCCTTGTCGCTTATAACGTTTTGCCTTTTTAAAAAGCTGCTTTTTTTATAGTGTTTTTACAACCTTTTTGTTTAGCTTTTAAGTAGCCTAATTAAGCTTATAAGGCTGCTACTATATAAATCTATAGCGTTTAATTAACACTAATAGTCCTAGCCCTTTTGTGTTTTTTAAGCTTTGCTAAGCGCTTGTAAGTAGTAAGGTTGCAAGTAGTAAAGTAGTGTCCTCTTTTATTATATTGTTAACGCTATTAGTGTTGTTATTTTTATTATTATTGTTGCTATTGTTGCTATTGTTGCTTTAGTTTTTTATAGTAGAAACTAGTCCTTTTAAGCCTTCCTTATTATACTCGATCTTACTCTCCTCCTTACTGCTCTCTTTTTTACTACTCTTTTTTTTGCTGCTCTTCTTCTCTTTATACTCGCTTTAACTTTCCTCTTCGCCGCTCTCCTCTTCGCTGCTCTCCTCCTTGCTACTTCCCTCCTTTTTATACTCGCTCCCGCTCTCCTCCTTGCCGCTCTCTTCCTTACCGCTTTCTTCCTCGCCGCTCTCCTCTTTGCTACTCTCCTCCTTACCGCTCTCCTCCTCGCCGCTCTCCTCCTCGCCGCTCTCCTCCTTACCGCTCTCCTCCTTGCCGCTCTCCTCCTCGCCGCTCTCCTCCTCGCCGCTCTCGTCCTTGCCGCTCTCTTCCTTGCCGCCTACCTCTTCTCTACTTTCCTCCCTACTGCTCTCCTCCTTGCCGCCTACCTCCTTGCCGCTTTGCTCCTTGCTGCTCTCCTTCTTGCCGCTCTCCTCCCTGCCGCTCTCCTCCCTACCGCTTTCCTCCCTGCCGCTCTCCTCCCTACCGCTCTCCTCCTTGCCACTCTTCTCTTTGCCGCTCTCTTCCTTGCTGCTTTCTTCCTTGCCGCTTACCTCCTTGCCGCTTACCTCTTTGCTAATCTCCCCCTTGCCGCTTACCTCCTTACTAATCTCCTCCCTACTAATCTCCTCCTTGCCGCTTACCTCTTTGCCAATCTCCTCCTTGCTAATTTCCTCCTTGCTAATCTCCTCCTTGCCAATCTCCTTTACGCCAATCTCCTCCCTGCTAAACTCCTTAACAAACTCTTTTTCTCCGCTCCCTTCCTTGCCTATAGCTTTAGCCGCTTGTCCCCTTAAACTATTTATTAGTGTCTAAATATCTTTAAACAAAAGCTAGGCGTTATATACCGCTTGGCTAAAATAGTAGTAGCAAAGTAGCCGTAGCATTACAAGCATTATTGCCGTCTTATTAAAGCTGTAAAACTCGCTTATGCTTTAAAACACTTCCTTAAAGGCTGCATAGTGGTGGTTAATCTACTTAAACAAAAACTTGCTAACAACAGCGCTTAGTACTATAAGCTAGGGCAACGCTATAGTACTATTTGCTAATAAGGAATGTACTAGCAAAACCTATTACTACTACAAACGTATAGCTTAAAAAAGTGCTAGGCTAACGTAGTGTTCTTACTATACGCTATATAACTACATAAAGATTGCGTTTATAGCTATTAAGGCCCTTTCCTTACTACGCTTGTACGTGGTAGCTACTATAAAAATAGCACAACCGTTAACAACTCCCTTACTATTGCTTAACGTTCCTAAGCTATTAAGGTATGTTTTGTTAAAGGCTAGCGTCTTTAGGTTTTCTTCTTAAAGCATATAAATCTTTTAAGCGTTAAACGGTGCCTTTAAGGCGTTATAACACTAAGTGTATACTAGCCCTACTTGTTAATTAGCACCGTTACGCGCTACTTTTACTAACACTCTTACAACGTCTTGTGTTCTAGCCTAAGGATAAAACGTAATGCTTAGCGGCCGTTATAGCGTTGCTTGCGTTGCTTGCAATGTTTGTACATTGTTTATCCAACTGCGCGCTGTTGCTTGCTATAGTTGCTCGCTAGCCAATCCTTCCTTTGTGCTATAAGTGTTTAGCTAGCTAATAAATAGTAGTAACAATAGCATTGTTAGGTACCCGTTTGCAAACGTCTTTAAGCAGTAGGTTTAGTATAGTAGCACCTTTAAAGTTGCTATTTACTATGTGTTTTACTTTCTTACGTTGACAAATATACAGCTTGCGTTAAGGTAGTTGTTATTAAACAAGCGCTTTTACTAGGATAAAAACCTATTAGCTATTTAGTAAAACTGTGCGTCCTTTGTAGCTAGTAGCAAGGACCTACTAGCTATAGGGGGAGCTAATTATAAAAATATATCCTTAATGTTTTTTATAGCAAAGTAAAACCTAAAGTTATTAAACTCTTTTAGCTTAAGGTTGCTTGCAACGTGCTTGTAAAGCTTGTTTGTAAGCGGTGCTAAAAGCTAGGGCTATAAGTACTTCGTTACAACTTGTTGTAACGTTTGTAAGCTGTTTAAAACGTTTTCTTTATTGCCCTATTTCTTTTTTACCTTTGCCTTAGCGTATGTAAAAAGGCGTGCTGCTTAGTATAACTATAGCCAATACTTTAACACATTTAAATCTTCTCCGCACGCCGCTTAAATAGCAGGGTAAAACGCTAGGTTAAACTACTACTTTAATTGCTTTGTACGTAGCATCCCTATAGCTGTTGCTAATTTCTTGCCTTAAATTCCGTGTTTATATAACTGTAAGAAGTAAACGTATAGTTGCATGTTATTTTAGCCCTTTACCTATGTAAAAGCGATTTATAGGACGTAGTAAAAGGGAACACGTAGTACTAGCGGGCTATTAAGCACGTTGTGCTTATAGGGTATATAGATATAAAGATATACGCTTGCTATAACGTTGTAGTTTAAATAGTAAATTGTATATACCTTTAGTCCCTCTTAATAAAACGCTAAGCTATTTGCAAAGCCAACAATACTGTTTATATTAAACAATGTTACTATGCCGCCTTTGTTTGCTAGCTTGCTCTTATATGCGCTTGCTAGGTATAAAGATAGTAAAGGTGTTGTGTTAAATAACTCCCTTCCTTTAAATGCGTACTATATGTTTTTGTTTGGCTCCCTTTTTTGCAACTTAGATGGAAGTGTACACTTTTTAGCGTGTTCCTTGTCTCCTAGCACGTTTAGCACGTTAAACTTGTCTAGTACGGTTTTGCAGCTAGTAATGGAACGGCCTACTATTACATTAGTAATGTTGGAAAGGTTGTAGTAGTAGCTATAAACTATAACGTCGTTTTCGTGCTTTGCCTTGTGTGCTGCGTTAGTAGCGTTGTGCTAGTCTTGTGTACATCCTATTATACCTTAGAGTAATATAACAATCGCACTTGCTATAGCTGCTTAGTTTGTAGCTTAGAGAGTGGCTTATAGCGTAGCTTGTAGCGTAGCTTATAGCGTTGCTTGTAGTAAAACTTGTAGCAAAACTTGTAGCGTAGCTTATAGCGTAGCTTATAGCGTAGCTTAGGGAGTGGCTTAAAGAGTGGCTTAAAGCGTAGCTTAAGGCGTAGCTTAAGGCGTAGCTTAGGGCGTAGCTTAGGGCGTGGCTTAGGGCGTAGCTTAGGGTGTAGCTTAGGGCGTGGCTTAAGGCGTGGCTTATAGCGTGGCTTTATGTGTAGGTTAAGGCGTAGCTTAAGGCGTAGCTTGTAAAGTGGCTTATAGTGTTAGTAAGGCCAACCTTATATTTGTAGCCGTTTCGTTAATCGCAATAGGGAAGGATATTAACTCGTTTGTAAAAAAGTCGACAAGAAAAGACGTTAAAGGATGGTTGGCTGTATAATAAGTAACTAATAGCAACCTCCTTATATGTAGGTTTTTTAATGCGTTAATTAAACCGTTTAGCTTATCCTCTTTGTTTTTTAAAACAGTGTGTAGCGGGCTATCTAAGCAAGCATAGGATCTTGTTGTCTACAAGCTAGCTATACTAGTAGACCGCAAAGGGATATATATTTTAAGGTCTTTGCTTAGTTTAAAGATGGCTAAAGCTTATAATAGCGTTACAACCTTTAAGGTTTAGTTTAACTTCGCCGCTGTATTTGCGTTTTCCTTAATGCTTAGTATTATAGTGTTGTTGGCTGCTAGTGGCTATTGTGTTGCTTTGCTTATACTATTGTTGTTTTTCTTTAGTCGCCTATATTGTTTAGGCACGGTAGGCATAAAGGGTTTTTAGCATGTTTTCTTTGCTTTAATATTTATAAGCAGCTAAAACATTATTTGTTAGCAATAAAGTAAAACTGTCTTATACTTTAATTGTTTACTTACACGTTTAAACCTATTGTATTAAATCTTATTTTATACTACGTTTAAAGTAGCAGCTTAGTTTGCTACTTTGTTTTCCTACTCCTTATTGTACCTTTGCTAGCTGCTTTAGGCTGCTTCCTTTTGTTTATCTTTTGTTGTATATTTTATTAACTCTTTCTACGGTCTACCGCGCTTTATAGCCACTAATTTTGCGTTTTATAATAACATTGTATATACTTAATTATACGTAGTAGGTATAGTGTTAGTATTCTTTTAGCGTTGGTTATACTTTTAGTAATAAGGGTTCTTTTTAGTTGCAAATACCCTTTTTACACCTTTATAAGCGTTAAATAAATCCCTGCTTATATAAAGGTTTTATTTTAATATACATTATACCCCTTTCTTACATACTAAACTTTGTTGTTATTTACTTTTTATTTTTTTTTAATATTATCTCTTCCTTTCCTCTCTTTAAGGCGGCGGCAATGCGTTTGCTAACTCCTTAGCGTTGTACTACAACAGTCCTAGCAATATATAGCCTACTTTTTCTTTTATCTCTAAGCTTACTACCGCCTTAACTGCCTTAACTGCCTTAACTACGCTGTCTTCCTTTAAAATTTAGCCACTTTAGAGCAGCTAGCTTTGTTGTAATGCTCCAATTAGTTAAAGCTTCTCTTTTAACAATAGCCTAGCTATTTCCTCTTAACGTTTATTGCGTCTTAGCTTTGTTACTATTGTTATAAGGAGCTCTTAGTATAAGAGGACTAGCTCTACTACGTTTATCTATGCTAGGTTGTATATTAGTTAAATCTTTAGGTAGAGCTTGTATATTGTAAATAAAAGTGCTAGTAGCTAGCGCTAACTGCTTAAACTTCCTCCTCCTTTGCTAGTGGCTATTACTAACTATACAGCCGTCCTCTCTACGCCTCCCTTAAAAAAGAGTAGTACTCCTTATCTAAAGCAGTCTACTACATTAGCTACTAGCTACTAGGCTTAGATTAAGTTTAAAAAGGTTTTGTTCTTTTACAGCCCTAGCTCTTTAGTAAAGAAATCTACAATGCTATTACATAGCGTAACCCTTTAGTATAAAGCAATGCCGCTGCGTTATAGTAGGTTTATAGTTTGCTACCGCTTTTTAAGCCGCAATAGTTTATCTATCTACTATACAACCTCTACCTTACGCAAAAGTATAAGTAACCTTGCGCTACCACTCTTTATCCCTTTGTACAAGGCTATCTTACTCTACCGCTAAATAAACTTAGCCATCTTTATATCTTAATTGTTTTTGCGTAGTTGGTTAAATAGCTACTTTGCCTTAGTTACTACTATACTAGTAGCGTTAAACCCTTCTTTATAGCGCATACTCTCTTTAATAATGTTGTAAAGTAGTCCTTTATTGCTACTATAAAACACCCGTTGTAAGACAAACGTATAAAATAGCTTAATGTCCTTAAAAGAGATCTTGCTATTAGTTGCTGTTTAGTTTACCCGTTCTTATAGGTTTGTTACTGCCCTTATTGCGTTTTAGTTTAGGTAGCTTATTAGGCTAAACTTTAGCTGCTTTGTTCGTTGTATCTTTTTAAGGCGTTTTACTTTTATTAATGTTGCCTTTCTTTTAGTTGCTTAACTGCTTGCGTTTTTTACTACTGCTATATTGTTGTACTTATTGTCTAACCTTTATATGCTAAATACCCTACTGCATTCTTATGTGTTTAGTATGTTTAACGTGTTCCTTTTGTTAGCTACTTCCTTTACGTTTATTACTTTTTCTTTATCGTTGTTAGCCGCTACGCCTACTTTAGTTAATATAAAAACTTTGTTGTATGTAGCTTATATTGTGTCTTTTATTACGTTTTATAGCTTGTATAGGCCCTTTTAGCGTAATTTGTACTGCTTAGTAAACTGCACTATGTTCTTTGTTATACTATGCAACTCGTTAATTATATACTACGCTATTATATTGTTAATGTTGTTATACGTTTTATTAATCTCGTTGTTAATGTAATGCCTTAGCTAGTTAATTACTACCTTTGCCTTAAGTGTAAGCAGTCTTTTATTTATAGTTAAATAGAAGTTTGTTAGTTTTTATAAATGTTATTGTTTGTAAAATGTATAGGTTGTTTTAAGTAAAGGGTAAACGACGAAGATTAAATTAAAAGCTTTAAATATAAAAAAGAAAGACTAGCAATTCTTTTAAGCTATTAAAAAGCTTAAAATAATATTGTAGTTTACACTACCTTTTATTGTTTTCTTTTTACTTTATAGTTTCTTTTTTACTATTGTTTTATTGCTTGCTTATGCCGTTATATTATTTTAAGTCGCTATACAACTTAAAACTAGTATTCGCCTTGCCCTTATTGCTAATATACCTTATATGCAAACCTTTAGTTTATTTCCTTATCTTATTGCTACAAACTTTAAGCTATTACACTTGCTTTAGCAGTGCTAATAGTATATTGTCCTATTTATAATAAATTGTAATTTATTGCATTTACTCTTTTATAGTAGTACAAGTAAAGCCCCTTCTCCTATCCGCAGTTCCCCTTGCCGTTTACTTGCTATCTTCCTCCTTTAAGACTAGGTCCTTGCGCGCCCTCTTAATGCGTAGGCTGCGGCAAATGCCCCTGTTGCTGTCGCTAAGCGATGGTAGGCTGCGCAACGGCCGGCGCTTTTTGCCGCGAGGCTCGCTAGGTCCCTCGCCAGCATTGTCCCCCTCTTCCTCTTCTACCTTCTCTTCCTCCTCGTCGCTGCTTATTGGCCTCTCCTTGCTTAGCTCGCTTATGTCGCTTACGTTGTAGACGATGTTAAGGGCGTCGCCGTTGGCCTTGGCTACCTTCCTTTTGTTGTCGTTGCTGTCTTCGTTTAGCTTAATAGTCGCCTTGCGCATTGCTGCTGCTAGATCTTCCATCTTGTCGAGCCTTGTTGCCTTGGCGTTTGCAAGCGCGCCTAGTATCGACTTGGTCGATATGTCGTCCTTGTTTATCTGCGCCGCTAGCTTAACTAGTGCCTAGGGGATCTCGTTTATATAGTTTAACAAGGTTGCGCTGTTTTTTAGGTTTAATAGGCTAAGTACAACGCGTAATAGTAGCGCTTTTAAGCGGGCGCTAGACTTACTTTTGTAAGCTAATGCTGTTTATAGCACTTATAGCCGCTATGCGTATTAGTTAAATAGTGCGCCCTAGTGTAAGCGCATTACTTTGTAAATAACAATCTTTGCGCTAGTTTGCTTTAGATAAGCGGGTAGGCTTAGCGTTGTAAGCAACTGCTACGCCTACTTTTTATAAAGCCGCTTTTCTTAAATGCTTAAATATAA
Source organism: Grosmannia serpens (assembly GCA_029299595.1). Classification (NCBI taxonomy): domain Eukaryota; kingdom Fungi; phylum Ascomycota; class Sordariomycetes; order Ophiostomatales; family Ophiostomataceae; genus Grosmannia; species Grosmannia serpens. The sequence continues at coordinate 8,711 of JANSMH010000401.1, forward strand.
CGCGTTTTGCTTAAGGATTGTTTATTCTACTTTTTTTAACTGCCTAATGCATATTAGACGCCTTAAGCACTGTTTAAAGGTGTTAAACAAGTAGCTAAACTATACTAGCAAGCCTTATAAGCAGTACAACTAAAGGTTAAGGCTAAAGGACAATAAGTTTATACTAGTTAGGTAGGCGTTAACTTTAGCAGTAGCGTTGTTAAAGCGGCTAACTGCAAGTTACCGCTTAGCTAGCTTATACGCCGCTTATATTAACTCTACATCTAGCCCTAGCTCTGTTAGGGTTTGCGCAATTACCTCCTATGCTTAAATCTAGTCGACTATAATAAGGATGCGCTCTTTTGCCTAGTGCGCCTTAATAGCAAGCTACACTGCCTTAGCTAGGACGGGTAAGAATCGCATAGTAAAAGTAGCTATTTTAGCGCGCCCTATTAGCATTATTATTCCCGCCAACCTAGTATTAGTTTCGTGTATAATTAGTAATAGCGCGCCGCTTAGTTTAGCTTAGCGGATTTCGTTTAAGTTTAGCACTTTAAGGATTGCCCTACTACCTTAGCGGTTTTACACTAGGTACGCTGTATAAGCGTTAAACGCTACTAAGGTAGTAGACCATCTGTCTAAAACTGCCGCTAGCTTTAGCTAGCCTTAGCGCTAGCGCCTATATTGCATTTGTATAAGAAGGTTGTTTGTTAGCTTTTTTACTATGTCTTTAAGGCCATTGTTATAGCGTAAGACCTTTATCTTAATAATAAAGTTAAGTAGGTCGTTGCTAAGCGTTATCGTTAAACCGTTTAGTAGCAATAAAGTTGTATGCATGCTGCGCTATATTTAAAACAAACGCAATGCACTTTGTACTGCTATAGTAAGGAATTTTATGCTTTAAGCTATGTTTTAGCCTTATATTATTAGTGCCTACAACTACGCCTACTAGTAGCGCTTTCCGTTTAACTACTATACGTTTAGCACGGCTGTAATGCTAGGGTAGGCTATGCACATAGCTTCGCTTAATAGTAGGCCTATACCCTTTAGCTCCTTAGTATTAGGGTTAAAGTTGTTAGTATATAGCCTTTTAACCGCGTTGCCGCCTAAAGGCATATAAAAGGCAATCTTTACATACTCCGTTAAAACTATAAGCATGCTACAAATGTCTTAAATAACGTTAAGGAATAGGGTAGTAGATACAAGAATTTTATAGTTAGCGTAAAGTAGTTTAGCTAGCTAGCTATATGTTAACAACAGCCGCTATATATACTAGCACTCGTTAAATATAATAGTGCTAAACTTTACGTCCTTTAAAAGGCTTTTTAGCTTTCCCTTTTTAAACTATACTTTGTCGTTATCCTTCTCGCCCTCTTTATCGTTCTTGTTACTAGCGTTGTCGCCTAAGTCGATCTTGTTAGCTTCTTTAACTGCCTTGCTATTAACGTTTTCGTTCTTGTTAGCTTTAGCGTTTTTAGCCTTAAGGTAATTGTTAGCGTTAGCTTTAAGCATAGCTGTAGCGCTTTCGCCCTTACGCTTACAGTATAGTTCTAGCATCTAGCGTATTGCTATTATATAGCTAGTAATAAGTAAACAACAACCGTTAGCAAGGTTTAATAGCGCTTTTAGTTTGCTAACTATATAGCACTAGTTGTTAAACTTGCTTGTTTAAAGCGTAGCATCTTGTAGCCTCCTTTTGCTCTTGCCTTTAACTACCTTTAAGGTTAAGTAGTAGACTAAAACAATAAACGCGTTCTTAGCGACAGTCCTAACCTTGTTAAATGCTTAGGCGATTGTTGCTGCTAGCACAACTAGCATTGCCGGTTTAAAAACGGCGCTAGTTTTGTTTGCGTGCTTGTGCTTTTGCTTTAGCTGCAGCATGTGTAGCGCTAATAGGTAGGTTGCCGTTTTACTTATGCCTGTCTTATTAGCTAGTAGTCTACTATATAGCAAACTATAATAAAGCTAAACAAGCGTTGTAGCGTTTACTACTTAGTGTGGCTTAAAGCTAAAGTTAGCCTTACGTACCGCTAAAGATAGTAGCTTTAGCTTTTTGCTTTTATATGCAAGTATATTAGCTATAGCTAGTACGTTGCTAAGCGGGCAAGTGTTAACTAACTCGCTTTTATTTAAGATTTGCAACACTGTTTACGCTATATCTTCTTCTTAGTTAAGTGTAAAGCTAGTAGCTAAGGCATTTTTAGCTACAATAGCGTTGTAAATAGCTGTAGTATTTTACAGCATTAGCAACGGCGCCCTTCCGTTTTTAAAGGCTGTAAGGAAGGCGGCGGCGTTAGTACTGTTAAGGTCGTTAAAGGCGCCGTTCCTATCTTTATCTACGCCCTTAGCTATTGCCTATGCCACGCACTAAACCTTCTCTAGCGTGCCTTTATCTATTAAGTCTTTAACTAAAGTACTACTTGCAATATACTACTCTTAAAGGTGCTTTAAAAGGTTAGTCGCCTTAAACAGCAATGCTAGCTATTCGCCTATTTCGTTAGCAATAACATTGTTAGCTTTAACTTTTACCTTGTCCTTAGCGTTGTTTTTAGCGGCTTCCGTCTTTACAAGGCTAGCAAAGTGTAGCGTTAGCTACTCTTAGGTTAGTCTAAGCAAGTCCTTAAACATGCGGTTAAGGTTTCGCCGCACTATTTAGTTCAACTAAAGTTGGTTTCCCTACTCGCTAAAAAGGATTCCCCTTACGTTACTAGCACAAAGGTATGCCACTAGCTTCGTCGCCTCCTTAAGCAACTATCTTAAGAACAGCACTTAGCGTCTAGCCCGTTGTTCTATATACAATCTTATCGCTACGTATGCGCGGTTTTAGTCCTTAATTGTATAGGAGAGAAGATCTACAGTACCTTTAAACGCTAGCTAAAACCATATGCTATCTTCGGCGTTTGCGTCGCTACCATCGGTAGCGAATTGTAGGATGGTATAACACGCGGCTAGTGCAAGGCTAGTAGTATTATCCCGTTCGTCCTAACTGTTAGGGTTGTAAAACTTGTGCGGCATAGCGATCGCTACACCCGCTTCTACATGTGCAAGGGCAGTCTTTAGTTAGTCGCTGCTCCGTGCTGCAAACACTAGTTTTAGGAACTGCCTCCTAAATGCCGTCTTGCCCGTTGTAGTATTGGGCTAGCCTACGCGCCGTAGGAGACCGTAAGGCCGGATTAAGTCTGCGCATTCTATGTCTAACCACGTTAAAAAGCCCCTTGTTAATGCGAATCCTAGGTATGCCGCTACCTTAGGAGCGTTTTTTATTTTCTCGTTTTACAGTTTAATATAGCGGATATTATCGAACAAAGGCATAGCGTAGTGCTGCTTAACGTATATAGTGTTTATTGCGTTGCTTAGCTCTTTTGCAACGACCTCTTTTACTCTTGCCTAAGGCTAGGTGTGCTAAGGGGGCGCTAGCGCCTCGCTTTTTGTTAGTACATTGCCTTAGTTATAGTTATTCCCCTTTATAGTAACCTTGCCGTCCTTATAAGTAATGCTAACGTAGGTATCCGCTAAAGGGGTATACTTAACCAAGGCCGCCCTTGCTTTTGCTCTTGTTAATTTCGCTGCTAGGTTTACAACTTTAGTAGCTTTAAGCGCTATTGTTCTTGTTTTTGTTTAGATAAAGGGGGTAGGTAGGGTGTGTTAGTTAGGTTAAAGTTTGTAAGCTTGCTTTAAGGTTTTTGTTAAAAGATACCGTTGTACTTACTCTTTACTGTTAGAAGTAAGAAAGGCCGTTAGGTTAGAAAGAGTTGGTTAGTTGTGTAGTTAGGAAGATTAAAGCTAAAGTTTGTTAAAGAGAATATTTAGAAAAGTTTGTAAAGGGAAAGGGCGCTTGTTATATAAGCGTTGGTTAAAGCCTTTCGTTTTATATATAAACAGTAAATAAAAAGGGTTGTTTAGTTTGTAAACAGTAAATAAAAAGGGCTATTTAGTCCGTCTTGTAAGTGAATAAAGGAGATTGTTTAGCCTTTAACCATAGGTTAACTTGCTTTTAAATATTTATTACGCTTTGTTTATTTATACTTTACTTTCTATTTATTACTTTGCTATTTTCTATTTGCTATTTAACTTTTACTTTACTATTTACTTTTCTATTAACTATTTTATTTACTTCCTCTTTATTTTGCCATTTACTTTTCTATTAACTGTTTTATTTACCTCCTCTTTATTTTGCCGTTTACTTTTCTATTAACTGTTTTGTTTACTTTTTCTTTATTTTGCTATTTACTTATTTACTACCTTTTACTTTTTCATTCTCTTTATTGTTAATTGTCTTTTTGTTACATTCTTTTTACTTTGCTATTTACTTTTATCTCTTTACATATTGTTTAAAGTTGTCTCTTTGCTTTATAGTAGCTTTAAAGAATGTAGTGCGTAATAATTACCTACCTACGCATGTACGCATTATATTATACTAGGTTTAATTTTTAGTCGGTTGGTACCTCTCTTACTCCCTATAGAGAGCTAAGAGCCTTTTTTAGTTACGTAAGTATTACATTAGACTTTTTTATTTTCTTATTTTTTTTAGTTGGTTAGTGCCTCTCTCACTCCCTGCAAAGAGCTAAGGGCCTTGTACAGTTACATAGGTATTACGTTAAGAATTACATAAGCATTACGTTAAGCATTACGTACACTAGGGTCTTCTTAGTTACGTGCGCATTACGTTAAACTTTTTTATTTTTTTATTTTTTTAGTTGGTTAGTGCCTCTCTTACTCCCCGCAAGTAGCTAGAAGCCTTTTTTAGTTACGTACGTATTATATTATACTAGGTTTAATTTTTAGTTGGTCGGTGCCTCTCTTACTCCCCGTAGGGAGCTAGAAGCCTTTTTAGTTACGTGCGTATTACGTTAGGCATTACGTGCACACAAGCACTCTTAGTTACGTAAATATTACGTTATATTTTTTAATTATTAATTTTTTAGTTGGTTAGTGCCTCTCTTACTCCCTACAAGGAGCTAGGAGCCTTTTGCAGTTACGTGCGCATTACGTAAAGCATTACATGCGTATTACGTTAGACTTTTTATTTTTTAGTTGGTTGGTGCCTCTCTTACTCCCTGCAGGGAGCTAGAAGCCTTTTTAGTTACGTGCGTATTACGTTAGGCATTACGTGCACACAAGCACTCTTAGTCACGTAAATATTACGTTATATTTTTTAATTATTAATTTTTTAGTTGGTTAGTGCCTCTCTTACTCCCCGCAGGGAGCTAGGAGCCTTTTGCAGTTACGTGCGCATTACGTAAGGCATTACGTGCGTATTACATTAGACTTTTTATTTTTCAGTCGGTCGGTGCCTCTCTCACTCCCCACAGGGAGCTAGGGGCCTTTTACAGTTACGTGTGTATTACGTTAGGAATCACGTGGTCATTACGTAAGGCATTACGTGCGTATTACGTTAGACTTTTTATTTTTCAGTCGGTCGGTACCTCTCTTACTCCCCGCGGGGAGCTAGAAGCCTTTTTAGTTACGTGCGTATTATGTTAGGCATTACGTGCACACAAGCACTCTTAGTTACGTAAGTATTACGTTATATTTTTTAATTATTAATTTTTTAGTTGGTCAGTGCCTCTCTCACTCCCCACAGGGAGCTAGGAGCTTTTTTTAGTCACGTGCGCATTACGTCAGGCATCACGTGCACACGCACTCTTAGTCACGTGCACGTTACGTTAGACTTTTTTTTTTTTTTTTTTTTTTGGTTGGTCGGCGCCTCTCTCACTCCCCGCAGGGAGCTAGAAGCCTTTTTCAGTTACGTAGGTATTACGTTATACATCACGTGCATAAGGGCCTTCTTAGTCACGTGCGCATTACGTTAGACTTTTTTTATTTTTTTATTTTTTTAGTCGGTCGGCGCCTCTCTTACTCCCCGCGGGGAGCTAGAAGCCTTTTTTTAGTTATATGCGCGTTATATGCCTATTACGTTTAGTATTACGTGCCTTTTAAGCTGTTTTGTAGCTTAAAAGGCTGTTAAAAAGTGGGTTTATAAAACGTTAGTAATCGCTACTAGCCAATTAAAAAAAAGCTTTGGTCTCTCCCCCCCCACTGTTATTAACGAATAAAATGCCTTATTTAGCCCTGTAGCCCCGCTAAAACACTAGCCAATTAAAAAAAAGCTTTGGTCTCTCCCCCCCCACTAAAATCCTTTAGCCAATAAAAAACCAGATTTAGTCTTCCCCTCTCCACTTTAAAATCGACTACATTAATAAGCCATGGTTTTCCTACCTTTTTTAAATGTTTAACGAATTATACAGCTACAACCACGCCTTGGATAAAAAAAAGCTTAGTAGTGCTAGAATCCTTGGTTTTTTTTATATTTAATGGATATTTAAAATCAGCCTTTTTTTTTTAAAATCCGCTTTAAATGTCTAACTCTAACCCTGTAAAATCTACTACATTAAGTTTTATAGGTTTGCTTTTTGTGTTGTAAGCTGTAGCCTTAGGTTAATTTACCTTTTTTTTAGTGTTAGCTTTATAAGTAAGAGTTGTTTACTAGTTGTCCTTCTTCTTTTATTTTATCTTACGTTTAAACAGTTTATTATTAATCTTAACTACTATAGCAATGTACTTAAACAGTTTGTTAAGCCTATTTATTTTAGCAAGTTTGTCCTTTACTTTTTCTTTAAGTCTTATATAAAACTAGTTTATTAAGGGTTTGTTATCCTAGCCTAGCTAAGACGAAATCTGCCTAAAAGTAGCTATATACTTTAAGGTTAAGGTTTTTTATTTATACTTTATTAGGTCCCTTTCTTTAGTATAGTCTTTATTTAAGTTGCTAAAAACGTTTTTTAAAGCTTGTTTAAAGTGGTTAAAGCTTTTAAATACTTTTTTAATGTTTACATTTTTGTTAGTTTTACTATTATTTAAATAGTTGCTAAGGATAGGTTTTATTTAGTTAAAAGGGTCTTTTATTATACATTAAGCTATAAAAAGGATCTTTTATTCCTTTTTAAGAAATTAGTCGTTATAGTGCTTAAAGTAGGCCTTACATTTAATAATAAATCCCTTAAGCGTACCCTTAGTTTTATTGTATAAAGTTAATAGGTTTATTTTATATTCCTTTTTTTTTACAATTTAAGCCTTGCTAAGTTAGTCTTTAAGCTTATTAACTTTTACTTTATATCTTTTAAACGCTCTTTTACTTTTATTTGTAAGGGCTTTAATAGTTGCCTTTTAATCTTTAATTAGTTGTTAAAATTAAGCGTTTTAGTCGTTTTATATTATTTTAAGCGTATTAACCGTATTAAATAGTTTTAAAGTAGCTATAGCTAGTCTTTTGTTATTGTATAGTAGGTAGCGTTAACCTTGCTATATAAGAGCAATTAAAATGTAATAAACACTACTATTCCTTAGTAATAAACTATAGTGCTATTAAGGGTTTATATAAGTAGGAAAGTTAAAGCTATTAACTATACTATAATAAAAGTTGTTTTAGTTGTTGTTTATTATATTATATATATAAGTCTTTAGTATGTTATTAAATAGCTATAGCCTATTTAAATAAATAGTTAAATAAATACTTAAATTAATTGCTAAAGAGCTATAAAAAGGAAAGCTATCTAGGTTTATAAAGATTGTAGTCTTATATACATAAGTCCTTTCTCCATCTCTTCTTAGCTTAATAAATCGATGCTTTAAGCCTTCAATCCTAGATTAATAGATTAATACTTCAAGTCTTTAATCCTTATCCTTATCCTTATCGTTACGTAACCTTCTTAGTCGTGTGTGCAAAGGATTCGTATACACGCTTGTTTTGTACACACGCCTATCTCGTGCACACGTATAATTTGTGTGCCTGCGTAGCTTGTGTGCCCGCATGGCTAGCGCGTGCTCTTGCTTTCTGCCTTTTTAGACCGCCTGGTCTTCGTTTAGGCCGCGTCTTAGGATTGGGTTATAACAGACTTATATGTATAATAAGATAAACAATATTAAAACAACTAAACATCTTTTAATATAGTATAGTTAATAGCTTTAACTTTTTTACTTATAATAAACCCTTAATAATACTATAGTTTATTATTAAGGAATAGTAGTGTTTATTATATAAACTATATTAAAAAATGTTTAGTTGTTTTATTTGTTTGTTTTATTATATGTATAAGTTTTAGTATATTATTAAGTAGCTAGGCCTATTTAAGTAAATAACTAAGTAAATACTTAAATTAATTGCTAAAAAGCTATAAAAAAAGCCATTTAAATAGTAAAAATTATAATCTTATATACATAAGTTCTTTCTTCTATCTCTTTTTAGCTTAATAAATTAAAACTTAATCCCTTAATCTTAAATCGTTAAATCGATACTTAAGTCTTTATCTTTATTCTTATTGTTATATAGTTTGTTTATTATATGCTTAAAGGATTTATATATACGCTTAGTTTGTATAGCCTTATAGTTTATATATTTATTTAGTTTGTATATTTACTTAGCTTATATATTTGCTTAGCTTATATATACCTTTTATTTTACCTTTATAAACCGCTTAGTCTTTGTTTAAGCTATGTTTTAAAATTAAGTTATAAAAAGAATTTATACTTTGTTTTTAAAGTAAGTTCTTTCCTTTTTTATCCTTTTTTTAGTTTATAATGTTTAACTATATGCTTAATAGTTGTGTTACTTATTTATATAAAACTAAGCAGCGCAACTAGTTATTGTTAGCTATCTTTTCTTACGCTATAAAAATGCTTAAGTGTAGTCGTTATACTTGTTATAATACTAATTATTAAGTTTTTTTTAAAATTCCTTTTATTATACTACGTACGCTTATAGCAACCAAGGTAGTTATAATGCTTTTAGTTATAACGCTGTTTAAGTTAGGCGTTTTATTAAAAACCTTTAAAATGTTAATAAGGAGCTAGCTTATATTAAAAAGGAGTTTTTAGCTGCTTAGTAAAAGGTAATTTACCTTTATTGT
>JANSMH010000402.1:0-17494 GCA_029299595.1 Grosmannia serpens
CAAGCACAGCCCATGGTGGTATCGGTACCCATGTCCTATGCGACTCCTGCTCATCCTGGTGCGCATGCACATATCCCCGTCGCTAACCTCGCACGGCCTAGCAGCTGCTTGTGCGGTGGCCATGAGGCAACTGTGATTTGCAAACCGGCCGTCGAGGGAAGATGGGGATGGGCGCGGATCATTGGGGTCTGTGTGCCTCTGGGCCTAACAGGGGGGCAGCAGGAAACAGGAGGGTGCCTTCGGGGGGGATGGTGGCGGCATTGTCGTCCGGCTCAGGGCTGTTTTGGGTTGGGGGGGGGGGGGTTATTCTTTCTTTTGCAGCTCGGAGGATTGCCATTGCGCTTGGCATTTTGATTACCATGTAAGATATCTTACTACGTACCATTCATTGTTTGGAACCAACCCCCCCCCTCTCTCTTGCAGAGCGGTTCAGCCCCGACAGCCTGAATGCAACGTATTCTCCTCTTGGGTGGAAAACGTAGCAGTACGACGCTGCTGCATGTGCGAGTACGATGGCAGAGTACTCGTACACTGTACTTGTTCCTCGGCCGGCCTGGCCAGACACCGCAACAGCAGCAGTGGCAACAGCAAGCGGCCACGCCGAGTATCACCAGCGTACGGCACCCGTGCGTGCTGCAAGCCGCGCAAGAGGGCTTGGTCGGTCGTGGTCGTGGCCGTTGTGCAAGTTGCATAGCACGAGCAGACGAGTACGAGGAAGATAAGATACATGGTACGGACGTGCCTGCTGCATACGAGCAAGCGCCCTGTCGACGAGTTGCCACTGCGCGCGGCGAGACTCCGCAGCTCCGGAAAAGGCGGGCCCGGCGTCTCGACCTGGCTGGACGTGGGCAGCGCGCTCGAGGTCGCCATGTACGAGCTCGCCCATCTCATAGCAATAGCCTCTGTCCACTCGTGTGCATCTGTTTCATGGTGGCGAGCTGCACTGCTCAAAAGAAGAAAGTGCAGCAGGATCTGTCGCGACGCATTGGGAGAAGAAAGACATGGGATTTGGAATTGTTGCCAGCCCGCTCTAGAACCTTTCCTGTTCTCGATGATCGACAGAGCTCACACAGCAGCATGAGCGATCAGCCTAGTTCGCCCCCCTCATCCCCAACCGTCGTGTGGATGTCTTAGGGGGGGGAAACTTGGAAATTGAGCAGAGCCGAGGGACAGAGAGAGAGAGAGACGGAGAGAGGGATTCTTCCGAGACCAGGCTATCCCTGTCCCATCGTCCGGACTTCCCAACACACATCTCGACGTCGTAATCTGCCAGGAGCGGGTGGAGACGGGCGGCACGGACAAAGTGATACCCAGGTAGGGCCGAGGGGGGAGGATACATGGCGGCGCGCAGAGATTACTCTCTTGGACACGAGAGGAGTTCCGCCATGGGATCTGCGCCGTCGGGTCAGCCGCGACGGTGGACGAGAAGCGTCACGTGCCGACTGGCTGGTGCTGTCGTAGTGTTGGATTCCATGCAAATGAGACAAGAAAGGAGCCCTCTGGACGATCACAGGTCGTGTTGGCTCTGCCGTTGCATCCTCTGCGGTAAGCAGGCCAATGGAGAAGCGAGGTGTCTGAGGAGGAGCCCGCCGGCACAACTGCGAGTGCGCAAAGCTTGGCATGCTGGTGCGGCTGGTGTGACGGACACGCATCTGCTTGTCATTGTCGTCGAGCTCCTGTGAGAGCTCTCCAAGCTCGCACAGCTCTCACAGCTCTCACACCCATAGCTCCTTCCCCAGACGCGCCTGTTGTGGCGGGCGGACGAGCAAACAGCGGGCGCCCCACTTTCCGCTTCTTTCGCGCCGACCGTGCAATTCTGGAGCTGCCAAAGCCGCCTCCGCAACTGGACATTGTATCGCATCCTTCATCTGCAGGCCTCATGATCTCCTCCCCCCCTCTCTCTCTCCGCCCTCCCCCCCCCCTCCCCTCTCTCCTCCCCCCCTCCGCTGCCCCAAGAGAAATGGCACCGCCGTCGACGCCACTCGAGTGGGAGCTGCCTAGGCTGCGCTACTCGCTCAGCTTCGAGGTAACACGTGCTCGGCTCTTCTTCCCTGCTGGGACTAGACCGGCTGACGGCTCTCTGTGCAGGACGACAAGAAGTACATGGACGACGTCGGCCTCGACACAGGTGGGTGGCCGCCCTTGTGCGTGTTTGCGTGTTTGCCTCCTTTCTCGCTCCTGACGCGGGCGGCCAGACTTTTTCGATGTCAAGTTCTACCCCTACAGCCCGGTCGGGAGCAACCCTGTGTTTGCGGCCGTGAGCAAGCGACATGTGAGTCTGCCCGTGGCGACGTCGGCGTGCTGTGCTTCCCGGTGGCTGAAATCAACCCACCGGCAGATCTTCATCTGCCGTCTCTGCCAGACAAAGGACAAGGACGCCAACCCGTGCGAGGTCATCCAGATCATCCGCGACGACGACGTAGGTTGTCCTTTTTGTCATTTGTCACCTGTGCTTTCTGCTCATCTACCTGTGCTGACTCGTGGGCTCAGCTCGGCGCCTTGAACTGCTCATGCACGTGGACAAAGGACCCGGAGACGGGCCGGGCGCTCCTCTGCGTGGCCGGCAGAGACTCCAAGGTCAAGGTGTATAACATACGAGACGGCAAGCCAGTGACGGTGCGTCTCTCTCCCTCTCTTTCTCTCTCTCTTTCTCTCCCTCGTATCAACATACTGACAGCACAGTCTTTTGTTGGCCATGGAGGAGTGAGTGCACTTCCAACATGTCACGCCCGGACGTAACAAAGTTAAGCATGTCTTAGGAGATCAACGATCTGGCGACGTCGCCGGCCAACCCGTGCCTGATCGCGTCGGCGTCGGACGACACGACGGTCCGCATCTGGAGTCTCGACCCGGTCCACCGACGACAGCCGTGCGTGTGCCTCCTCGCAGGCGAGGGCCACTCGTGGAATCTGCTGAGCGTGGTGCGTTTCTGTGTCTCGTGTATGCTGAGTCTGCCTGCTGACCTGGACAGGCCTTTCACGACTCCGGCCGCTACGTTCTGTCTGCAGGACACGACCAGGTTATCAACCTTGTGAGCAGAACGCACACACACTGTTTCTCTGACACATGCTGAACCATTGCGCAGTGGACGCTTCCTGACTTTCCCAAGGAGCACATCGCGACGCCGTTTGTCGTGCACTACCCTCACTTTTCCACATCCGAGATCCACACGGGCCTGATAGACTGGTATGTGGTCTGCTGTTCCGTTCCCCCCAGCGACACGCACTGACGGCACAGCGTCGCCTTCTTTGGCGACCTGATCCTGTCGCGGGCCTGCCACGAAGACGTGATTGTGCTGTGGCGCATCGAGGGCTTCAGCTCGCAGGACGACCCGCCGTCGCCCGAGCAGGCCCCGTCCAACCACGACACGTCGAAGCTGACGCGGTCGGCGTTTTCTGCGACGGGGACGGTGTCGGCGCCGGCGAACACGAGCGTGGCGACAGCGCCGTCGCCGTCTCCGGCATCGACGACGCAGCCCCAGTACACGCGGCTGCTGCAGCTGCACACGCCCGGCTGCGGGTCGCAGTTCTTTACGCGCTTCGGCATCTTCAACGTGGCCGGACACCACCCGACGCTGGCCTTCTGCAACACGTATGCCAAGATTTTCTTCTGGGACTTTGCCTGCTTCCCGGGCTACCAGGAGTTTATCACGGCGGTGAGGCAGGACGGTGGTGGTGGTGGTGGCAGCAGCAGGAGCAGCAGCGACGACCTGGTCAACACTGCGGGCATTGCGCGGCCGCGATGGCTGCGGCTGGTGGCGCCGAGACGTCGGCCCGCGGGCAACAACAGCAGTGTGCCGACGGGTCGTCGCGGCGACAGTGCCGGGCGGCTGCGGGAGGCCAGCAGCAGCGTGGTGCGCGATGCCGACCGGGTCGAGGCCAGCGACAAGGACTCTGTGCTGTCGGTGTCGGCAGGGGGGGTCGGCGCGGGTGGAGGAGCCGTTGGCGTCGGTGTCGGCGTGGGCACGCTGGACGCGGACGGGACGGCAGCGAACGGCCATGCTGTTGCAGCCGCCGCCGTGACGGCCAAGACGGGCGAGCACTACAACGCGGAGACGCTGGAGGACTGGCACAACAAGTACGACACGAGCGATCCGCACGCGCAGCTCAAGGCGCACAAGACCGAAGGCACGTCCAAGGCGCTGTCGACGGTGGGCCGGCAGGTGGCCTGGAGCCCGGAAGGTGACTGGTGCGTGGTGGTGGGCAGCAACAGCCAGGTGCTGATCCTGCAGCGGTGGGCCGACGGGATGGCGGCGACGGGAGAGAACGGAGAGTGAGGGGGGGTGGGGGGTGGAGGATGGAGGGCTGTGTGTTGATGAGGGCAGAGGGTGTGTCGAACAGAGTAATATAACATAATGTCAAACTAGATACAATATAAAGCGGCGTATAGATAATACAGGCTTGTCAGGTCCGGATGGGCATGGAGGTGAATACTGGCCGGTCGGGAATGCTATAGCTGTCGTCGTCGTCGTCGTCGTCGTTGTCTTCCTCGTCTTCGTCTTCTGCGTCTCTATCCGACATTTCCTCCGGGTTGCTGTCGCTCCTGTCTCTGCTGTTGTCTCTGCTGCTGTCGTGTCTGTCGCTCCTGTCGCTGCTCTTGTCTCTGCCTCTGCCACTGTGGCCGCTCTCTCTTGTTGCCACCCTCTTCCTCGTCGTCGTGTCCTTCCTGTCGTCCCCCTCCCCCCCTTCGGCCCCCTCGCCCGCCATCGCGGCCACGTACGCGTCGGCGACCAGGTCCGTGACGACGCCGGCCCGCCGGCTCTTGCCGTCGGTGCTGCGGCGACCGCCGGCTTCGCCGTCGCGCACCAGCCGCGCCAGCAGGGCGCGCGCCCGCGTCCGCTCGGCCGTCCGCAGCCGGCGGCCGTCGGCGGCCTCGCGACGCGTCCGCGGCCGCGTCGCCGCCGCCAGGTCGCCCAGGTACAGCGACAGCATGGCGCGCAGCCGCAGCATCTCGGGGCTGGCCCGGAACGGCGGGCTGTCCATGACGCCGTCCATGCGGCGCGCCATGGCGCGCACCTGCGCCTGCGTCGTCGTGCGCAGGGCCTCGCGCGCCGCGCGCTTCGGGTCGGCGCGGCGACGCCGGAAGCGCCGGTGGCGGCAGTGCCGCGCGTGCGTGTCGTGCTTGTCGGCGTTGCCATCGTCGTCGTCGTCGTCTTCCTCTTCGTCGCTGTGATCCCCTTCTTCTTCCTCGTCGCTGTCATCCCCCTCTTCGTCATCCTCGTCATCCTCGTCATCCTCGTCGGTTTCATCCCTCCCCCCCCTCAACCGCTGGGCCTCCAGCCGCTCCTCCGTATACACGCTGTACAGCTCCGTGCTGATCATGGCCGGCCAAAAGGTCAGCGCGCTGGGCACCCGCGGCCACTGCCGGTTGTACGGGTGCTGCTGGATGAGGTCTTCGTAGTAGGCCCGCACGCTCGGCAGATTGGCGGCCGAACCCCAGCGACGGTTGCGATTGTTGGCTGGATCGTTGGCCGGACTGTTGGCAGGACGGCTGGCAGGACGGCTGGCAGGACGGTTTGCATGACCATGGCTGTTGTCCCTCTCTCCCTCGCTCTCGCTGTCGCTGTCGCTGTCGCTCTCGCTGTCGCCCTCCCTCTGACCTTTACCCTTACTCCCACTCTCGCCCTCCCTCTCACTCCCACTCTCTCCCCCTCCCCCATCCCCTCCCTCACTCCCACTTCCACCCCCTCCCCCTCCCCCCTCCTCCCCCTCGCGCATCAAGATCTCCGCCCCCATCGCCCACAGGTGGTCCCGCCGCAGGTCGACCGCCCGCCCGTCAATCTCGGTCCGCAGCAGCAGCCCAAACGCCCGCTTGGCCCGGCCGAGCCCCACGACGCCCCGGTCGGCACCCATGCTGGCCATCCCGTGGTCCGCCTCCTGCAGCCCGCGCTGCACCACCGCCGTCAGCAGGCCCACGTGCCGGTCGTACGCGCTGACCGTGCGCAGCGCCGCGCGGTGTCGCTGGGCCGCAGACCGTCCGTGGCGGTGGTGGCCCTCACCGTCGGTCAGCCCAGCCCCCTCCTGGCCCTCCTGGGCCTCCTGGCCCTCCTGGCCCTCGTCGCCCTCCTGGCCCTCCTGGCCCTCCTCACCCTCGCCCTCCTCCTCCTCCTCCTCGTCGCGCGGCAGCGGCCGGTGCGGAAAGCGCCCCACGTACTCGGACGGCAGCCGGTCGGCGTGCGTCAGCCCGGCCACCCTCTGCTGCTTCCACGTCAGCGGCGCGTAGCTGTGCGGGTTGATGGCGTCGGCCGGCAGACGGCTGGCCGCGCTGGACGCCACCGACGACGCCCGCGAGACCGCCACCCCCTGCACGCTCCGCTTGCGCTTCCGCAGGTGCGACGACGTCGGCGGCTCGATCCAGGCCATGTTGCGTGGACGGACGTGTCTTGTGAAATGTTGTGTTGGCTGTTGCCCCACTGCTTTTTTTTTTTGGTAGCAGCAATGTCTAAAATGACGGCCATTCACACACTCAATGGAATAATAATCCATGGATTTCATCACGCCTATGTACACAGCGCTTTCTATGTACTTGTACATGACCCTGCCCCCTTCACTTCCCCCTACTTCCCCTACTTCCCTTACTTCCGCTCAAAGTACGTCCACTGCCCCTCGGCCGGCTTCTCCTCCAGGCTATCCCAGCTGGTTGTGGGCACGAATGTCAGCATCGATACGAACTCGGACGGGCCGGAATGCACAACTTACACCTTGGCCTTGACCATGACGTCGACGAGCTTGGCCTCGCCCTCGGCCACGCTGATGACCTCCTCGATGAGGCCGCCGCCGATCTTGGCCTCGAGCTCCTCAATCCTGCAGACCGTCAGCATCTGTGTGGCAGTACTATCGCGCATCCCGGGGCGCCTCACTGCTCGGCCGTCAGACGCGGCTCGTCCTCCCACGCCACGTTGGTGTCGAACTCGAGCGACTTGCGCGTGGCCGACAGGATGTGGTCGGCACGGTCCTCGGCCGTGCGCACGCCCTCCAGCTCCGGGCCCTCGTCCCGCTCGCCGTCCCACTCCTGCAGCCGGCCGTCGATCTTGTCGGGCACGTCCAGGATGACAAACGTGCTGCCGCCCTTGTCCACACGCCACGACGCCGTGCCGTCCACGCTGGTCTGCGCCACCGTGCCGAACTGCCCCGGGTTCTCGGCCACCAGCTTCTGCGCCCGCTGCCGCCACTCGTCGTAGCCGTCCGGCTTGACCGACTGCACAATCGCCATCCGGTGCTTGGTCAGCGCCTCCACCGACTGCCGGTACACCGACGTCTCCGGCGCCGCCTGCAGCTTCTCCAGCGTCGTCGTGTACAGGTACAGCAGCGTCGACCGCGGCGTGCTGTGCGTGTACAGGCCCGCCAGTCCCGTCTGCGCCCCCGGCTGGAGGTACCGCACCGGCTTCACGCCGGCCAGCAGGCGGAGTGTCGCTCGCATTGTCGCTGTCTCTTGGGAGGAGGGGGGCGGACAAAGAGGGGGGGGGTCGTCAGGCTCTTCTCGTGCTCCGGTTGCCTTTACGCGGTGGCGCTGCTGTGGGCAATTGCGTCCTGGCTGCGAGGTCGTTGCTCAGCGTTCGTTTTTTTTGATCCGTCGGCTGTGAAGGTTTGCCAGACCAAAAGTGGATTCCGTCGAGGCCCGGGAAGAAAGTGCCCCCCCCCCCCCCCCCAACTTTGTAATTCCCATCACGTGGTTGGCTGCAGTGATGACTAAGCACTAGCGCCACGGGGCGCGCTCTCCAGCCGGTTTCCTAACTTCAAAGGATGGTTTACTTCTTTAGACAGTATGGACAAGAGCTAGACTATGGCTATTACAGGCTATTCGTCACTGCTGACGGCGTCGACGTAGTCGCCCCACAGCTGCTCGACGGGGCGGCCGAGCAGGTCGGTCCAGAAGGGCTTGTCCTCGTAGCGGTGGCGGCGCAGCTTCTCGTTGATGCGGCGGACGGTGCCGGCGCCGAAGCGGCGCTCGAGGTAGTCGAGAAAGTAGCCGGTATGCTGGTAGCCGGCGTCCCAGCGGCCGGCGGCGGCGGGCTCGCGCTTCCAGTGCGGCGGCGCGAGGGCGCAGCGGAGGCGCACCCAGTCGGCGATGCCCTCGACGAGGCCGCCGGGCGCGGTGCCGAGGGCGTTCCACTGGTAGCAGTGGACGAGCTCGTGGGTGAGCACGCCGGTGATCTCGGGGGTGGCGCGCGCGGCCCGCGGCTGGATGCCGGCAATGTAGCGCAGGCTGAAGTGGATCTCCTTGTGGTCGCCGTCGAGCTCGCTGCCCGTGGTGTAGGCCACGCCGTCCATGTCGCGCAGGACGACGGTGACGGACCGCGTCGGCGGCATGTGCGTGGCCGGGTCGGCCGTGCCGCCGCCGTTGCTGCTGCCGTACAGCAGCCGCTGCACGTTGGCCACGGCCGTCGCCAGCACGCCGGCCGCGTTCACCGCGCCTAGGAACACGTCGGCCCCCGCGTGGCCCAGGTCGCGCACCTCCAGCCGCAGCTTGGGCAGGGCAAACGGCGACGGTGTCGGCGGGGCACGGCGGCTGCTGCTGCTGCTGCTGCTGCTGCTGCTCTCGCCCGGGTCCGCCGTCTCGGCCGGCTCGGCTGCCGTGGCGGTCGATGTCATCGCGGCGGTGGTGGCCGCGGCTGCCGTCGGCGCGGGCTGGACGGAGGCTGCTGTCTTGCGGGGAACAATGGCCATGTAGCGAAAGGCCGCGGGAGATGTATTCGCAGCGAAACGGCCGCGTCTCCGCTTGGACGTGGGATGGATGAATAAACAGCTAATATATCGGGGAGTATGGATCGTCACAAGGCTGCACTGCGGGGCAGTCACGATGGGCGGTACCTGGTACATATGTACAAGCGCCACGCTGATTAGATAGGCTCTGCAGCGCGCGACGCTAGAGCACTGCCACGGCAACAGGCAGTTGGCACTAAACAAAGGGGCAGCGTAACGTTAACCCAAACAGTGGCAGTGAAATTCGCCCGCGGTTCTCTTCATGTTTCCACTCCCTCCCATGTGTTTCTGCCTCCCCCCCCCCCCCCCACTTGGACGCCTCACATCCGCGCGTGCATAGCTTGATGCTTCGGCTGGCCAGACGCTGAACCTCTTGATTCCCCTTTGAGCCGCTCCGTGTTCTGTCCAGACAGCCGAGCCGAGCGGGCATCAGAGCAAAACGACACAATCCGAGCAAAGCAAAACAAAACCCCCCTTCCCAGACTAGGCGCCGTTGCAGCGCGCCATCTCTCGTGTTCCCCTTCTCCTCCTCTCCTCCTCCTCTCCTCCTCCTCCTCCTCCTCCTCCTGTCCTTCGCCCCGCCTCGACCCCGCTTCCCTCGATGGCCGATAAGATCACGCTCGAGCAGGTCGACCAGCTGCAGGCGGTTCTGCACGCCGACGTGTCGGTCGACGTCAAGGTCCAGCACGTCACGGCGGCAAAGTCCAGCATCAAGCAGCACAACGTGCCCGACAACGTGGTGGCGCCGCTGTTCGACGCGCTGCGCACGGCCTCGACGTCACAACATGCAGCACTGGTCAACGCCGGCTTCACGGCGGTCAACCACCTGCTGACGCGGCTGTCGCGCCAGGAACCGAAACTGCTGGTCAAGGAGGCGCCGTACACGCTGCCGCTGGTCATCGAGAAGCTCGGCGACCTCAAGGAGAAGTACCGCAGCCTCGCGATGCAGGCGCTCGTCACGCTCCACAACGTGGCCCCCCTCGACGTCGAGCGCTTTGTGCGCAACACGGCCATGGTCGGCAAGAACCCGCGCGCCAAGGAGGCCAGCATGCAGTGGCTGCTGCAGATGCACCACGACCACGGCCTGCCGTTCCGCGCCTACGTCCCCGGCCTCATGGAGCTGCTCGAGGACGCCGACGGCATGGTGCGCGACGCCGCCAAGGCCACCGTGCTCGAGCTCTTCCGCGCGGCCCCCAACGCCGCCAAGGCCGACCTCAAGAAGCAGCTCAAGATCTACAAGGTCCGTCCGGCCATTGAGCAGGCCATTGTCAGGGAGCTCGTGCCCTCGCCGTCCAGCACCGCCACCGCCACCGCTGCTGCTGCTGCCGCTGCCACCGACCCCGAGCCGGTCCGCGTCGCCCTGCGGCCGGCAGCCCCCCCTCCCCCCCCCTCCAGCTTCTCGGCCAGCGTGTCCTCGTCGGCTCCGAGCGAACAGCGCCCCGTCACGCCGCTGCCCGACACCACCGGCCGGGCCGAGCA
Source organism: Grosmannia serpens (assembly GCA_029299595.1). Classification (NCBI taxonomy): domain Eukaryota; kingdom Fungi; phylum Ascomycota; class Sordariomycetes; order Ophiostomatales; family Ophiostomataceae; genus Grosmannia; species Grosmannia serpens. The sequence continues at coordinate 10,182 of JANSMH010000402.1, forward strand.
GGTCGAGCCGTCGTACGTCAACACGCAGCGCGAGCTCGAGGACATGTTCCGCGACATGCACGCCTGGTTCGACGGCAAGGAGACGGAGCAGAACTGGCTCAAGCGCGAGGAGAGCATGACGCGGCTGCGGCGCCTCATCGCCGGCAACGCGGCCGACTTTTACGAGGCGTTTCTGCTCGGCGTGCGCGCCCTCCTCGACGGCATCATCAAGGCCATGGTCTCGCTGCGCACCAGCCTCAGCAAGGAGGGCTGCAGCCTCGTCCAGGACCTCGCCCACGTCTTCGGCCCCGGCATCGACCCCATGGTCGAGCTGCTGCTGCAGTCGCTCATCAAGCTGTCGGCCGCCACCAAGAAGATCAGCTCGCAGCAGGCCAACGCCACCGTCGACGCCGTCATCGCCAAGGCCACGTACACGAACCGCATCATGCAGCACGTCTGGGCCGCCTGCCAGGACAAGAACGTGCAGCCGCGCACGTACGCCGCCGCCTGGGTCCGCACCATCCTCAACAGGGAGGCGCGCCACAAGGAGCGCTTCGAGCACTCGGGCGGCCTGGACATGCTGGAGAAGTGCGTCAAGAAGGGCCTGGTCGACCCGAACCCGGGCGTCCGCGAGCGCATGCGCGCCACCTACTGGGCCTTTTCCGGCGTCTGGCCGGCGCGGGCCGAGATGTACGTATACGCGGAGGCGGGAGTGCGCACGTTTCCTTGCTCATGCTGACCGCCCAGAATCCTGTCCACCCTGGACGCGACGGCACAGAAGCTGCTGCAGAACGATCCCAACAACCCGAACCCGCCCAAGAGGGGCGGAGCCGCGGCCGCGCCGGCGGCACGACCGGGCCTGGGCCTGTCCAAGAGCACCATGGGCTCGTCGAAGCCGTCGCTGCGGGAGACGATGCTGGCGAAGAAGAAGGAGGCCATGGCCACGCGGAATCTGCCCACGCGACCCGGCTCGGCCATGGCCCAGTTCTCGCCCATGCGCACCGTCTCCAGCGCGTCGAACGCGTTGGGGTCCTCGGCCGCGACTACGACTACGACTACGACTACGGCGTCTTCCTTTGGCCGGCAGAGGACGGAGGGCGGTGTCAGCGGCGGCCTGTCGGTCGCCCCGGTGCGGCCGGCCAAGCGGCGGCCGGAGCCACACGCACGACCGGCGACGGCCGGGCCGTACTCTGTGCGCACACACGATCACGTGCCGATCGAGCAGTCGAGCCCGCCAGAGCGGCTGCGGTCCAGGGTGGCGGCCACGCCCAAGTCGCTGGCAGCCTCGCCTAAGAGGACGGGGACGCGACCGCGGGGACACCAGGCGACGGCCAGCGAGTCGAGCGTGCTGTCGCCGTCGCGCGCCACCGCAGCCGCGGCTTCGCGGGCCACGGCGGCCAGCACGGCCAACGCAGCCGGCGCGGCATCGGTGACGCCCCAGAGCAGCCCGTCGAGGCCGAAGACGGCAGCGGCGGCCGTTCTTGCTGGCGCCGGAACGAGCCCGATACGGTTCCGGGGAGGCGGAGGAGGCCCGATGGTGGGACTCGTGTCCCCTCTGGCACAGCCGCTGGCCGTCCGCCTCGGTGGGGACGAGAATCTTGCGCCGTTTGCCGACGTCATGCACGGCGAGGCGTCGCCGCCGCCCCTCAAGGTGTACGAGGACCCGTTCTCGGCCGACGACCAGGCGACGTCCAAGCAGGCGCAGGCACAGCCGCTGTTCACGACGACGGCGCTCGAGGACAAGCCGATCAACGAGGACGCCGGCGCGGTGGCATCGGCGGTGGCAGCGGTGGCCGCAGCCGGCATCAGTACCGGAGCGGGAGCGGGAGCGGGAGCAGCGATGGCGACGGCGACAGAAGACATGCCGCAGGCGGACCAACAGCTGTCGATGTCGCCCGAGAAGCTGCGGCAGAACACGCGGCTGCTGGACAGCGGCATCGCGCGGGTCAAGACGCAGTCGCTGGACGTGCACGGCTTCCGGCGGCTGCAGGGCATCATCCGGGATGCGAGCAGCAAGGCGGCGCCCCTGTTTACGGACGCGCGGTTCGACGCGCTGCTGGCCGGCCTGTTTGCGTACCTGGAGGCGCCGGCGGTGGCGGCAGCCGGCGGCGGCGGCGTGGACAAGGCGCAGGACGTCAAGGCGCAGATCCTGGCGACGATCAAGCTGCTGCTGAAGAAGGCGCGCGAGAGCTTCCAGCCGCACGTGTCGCGCGGGCTGGAGGCGCTGCTGGCGTCGCGCACGGCCTACGACGCGCGCACGCACATCGTGGCGGGGCTGGAGCTGCTGGCCGACGAGCTGGTGATGCTGGGGGACCCGTCCGAGATCGTGGTGGTGCTGAGCCGGGGGCTGAGCCGGGGGGCGTCGAGCGAGACGTCCGGAGGCGGAGGCGGCGGCCTTGCCACGTCCAGCCACTCGCTCAGCATGGGGCTGCACGTGCTCAAGGTGCTGGTGGACGGGCGGCCGGCGTTCCAGCCGACCGACGCCGAGCTGGGGCTGCTGCTGACGGGGCTGGCGCAGCGCTGTCTGGAGAGCAGCGAGTCGGGCGTGCGCATGGACGCGGTGCAGCTGTGCGTGGCGGTGCACGAGCGGGTGGGCGACGTGCGGTTCTGGGCGGCGTTGCCGGGGGTCAAGGACGATCCACGGAGTTTGATTACGTATTATATAGTGAAGCGGCAGAGAGAGAGGTGAGGGTGGGGAGGGGGGGAGGGGGTGAGAGGTGAGAGGTGAGAGGTGAGAGGTGAGGAGGTAAGGTGAGGAGGTGAGGAGGAGGGACGATGACTAGAGAGGAGACGACGAGAGTCGACAAGAGTCGAGACACAACGAAGTCGAGACGACGAGAGTCGACGAGAGTCGAGAGAGGAGACGAAGAGAGACGACCAGACGAACGAGACAACGATGCTCTTCTATTCTATCGTCTGCACAACGGCCGGCGCAACGGTACAACAGGAAGGGACAAGGAAGGCCGCTCGGGCCTGTCGGATTGCTGCTCGGCTCTTCTGTCCCCAATCTTGCTTGCCGATTTTGATTCTTGCTGTCTGAACAGCGTCTACTTTATTTGTAATGAACAGAGCCGATTTCGATCTCCTCCCACTCGATGCCCCATGTGCTTTGCCCCGTGTGCTTGTTCTGGACAGACTCCCTGGCCTGGCTGAACAATGTCCACGTCACGAAAACTCAAATAAACAGCTGCAAGGCCCACCTCCATGGTCTCGCACGCAGTTGGGAGCGAAAACATTGTAGACATTGTTTGAACTCCCGGTGTACTGTTCGAAGGACTCCACGGGCAAGCTGGTATTGACATAACCGCTGTGAGGAGCCATCTGCTGGGTCGACTGGTTCAGCTGGCTCGACTGGTTCGACTGGCTTAGATACACCCCTTCCAACGGATGAGGAATGAGCGACGGCCGGTTCGGATGATGCTGGCCGTAGTCCATATTAGCAACGGGGGCCCGCTGTACTGGCAGTTCGGGCTGCCGCGTCCAGGCCACCTGACTTGCAGCAGCAGGCAGCTGCCACGGCCCGGCCTGCTGCCTTTCTGCAGATCCTTGTGCTGCCACCGACGCCGGCGACTGGGCGGCACTGTGACTCGTCCCCTGCAGCACTTCTTCCACCGCTCTGGCCAGATGTCGCGGCTGGAAGCCGTCCCGGACCAATCTGTCCACGATGCGGCGTGTCCCCGGCAGACCCAGAGAGGGGGGGCTCTGCACGTCGCCGGCCACGAACGGCGACAGACGCCGCCGATCGTTCGGGAACAGGACTTTATAGACCAAGTGCCACTGCTCCTCGGGCGACGTCCCACGACGCGGTCGCTTACACAGCTCTTCTCTCTGCTTCGATGTCATCCAGTCAACCTTGCGCTCGGGGTTGATGGGACATATGCTCTCCTGTCGCTGGTGTTGGAGCAGTGCCTCCCGCGAGCCAATGATGACAGAACACCGATAACAGTGGATAGGCTCCATATGATACCTCCGGAGGTGCTGCTTCACATAACTCAACTTGGATGTCCCAAACCAGGAGCATTTGTCGCGCTTGGCGAGGCCATTCTTTGCAAAAGGACATGCGAACTGCGGCCCCTTGCAGTTTGACGAGTTTCTCTTGTCCCCGTCATCACCGCTGTCGTCGTCGTCGTCGTCGTCGTCGTCGTCGTCGTCATCGCCGCCGCCGCCACCACCACCACCACCACCACCGCTGCGTACGGGTCCCGTCTGGCGATGTTGAGACGATGAGCCTCTGTTGGCCGACACCCCACATCTGCTGCTGTGTGAGCTGTACAGAGACGAGCTGTTTGCCGAGCCCCTGCTGTTCCCTCCATTCTGAGGATGCTGTCTCACGGCCCTGCAATCCTTCAACGAGACCTTGGCGCGCCTTGAAAAGTCCAGCGTCTGGTACTTTTTTCTTGGGTGAAGGCCATACCCCAGCGAGGTCTCGGATGGATCCGCAGGCATGGACTCTGTAATCATTGCAGCAATGTCATCTGGGGGCGTGGTGATTATTGCGGGCGGGGGCATTGATGAGCTGTACAGGCTCGCGGGCGGCTGGAATGGTGTGGCGCTGGCTTCTTCGACATGCTCATGGTTCTGAAGGACAAACTTGGATCCGATTCCCAACAATGGGATGTCTCGCTCTGCAGCGCTCGGGGAGCGTTGCTTCGTCGGCAGCCCGGCAGCAAAGCCGTGTTCGCAAAGAATCTTTGCGGCACAGTCGTCCGGATTGCGGCACTTGCACCTGGAGTAAAACTCGCTCTCCACGAGCTCCTTGACCTCCTCATCTGTGGACTGCGTGTTGATGTTATTCTTGGAGAGAAACGACCTCAAGGCCCCTGCGCTGTTTGGGCCTGACTTTTCTGGAAACGTCTGCGAGGCAGGAACATTACGATATGGGGGTTGTCGACGATCTTCATTGGTGTTCTCGGGTGTGTGGACGAGCTCGTGAGGTTCCGATAACAGGGTGTGGGGGATTGCTGGGAACAGAGGGCTTCCAAGAACATGCGACTTGCACAGTAGGCTAAATTGAGGGTGGGTGAAGAAGACCAGACCCTCGAGCGTCTTCAAGTCGTCGATGGAAGGGGCTAGGTCGGCTCGCAAGCACCTCATACCAGCAGGCTGCCCGGTGTCCTATACGCGCGTTAGCAACAGGCTGATGGGGTGGTGTAAATCTGCCGGAAGACGCCTTACCGGCATCGGCATGGGGCCCAGGTCCTGTCCGTTCGGAGCCGTCTCTGACCTTTTCTCCTTCTGCATCAAGCCGTTTATCGTGTCTCGCGTTCTGGGCAGCACCGGTGCCTTGGTTGAATATAGAGGGTCCTGTTTTTCGACGGGCGATGATCCACGCTTCTTGTCTAGCAAGGACTGTAGGAATGTTGTAAATGCATTGTTTCCGGGGACACTGGCAGATTCCAGGGGGGTGTGTGCGTTTAGAGTGCTCGGTTGCAGTGTCTGTGATGTCTGTAATGTCGACATTCTGTCGGGTTCACGCGAGGTTTGGAAAACATGATCCATCGCTGCGGATTTGGGAAGGTGCGGACGTAACTGATAATCTGTCAAGATATGGAAGCAGGAGAACTCGTGCAGGTTGCGAGAAGTAGGATGAGGTGTTCCGAGGAGGGGGCTGCGGATATGTATGTAGGCCCGGTCTCAGTGACTTCTGTATACTCGTATAGCTAGAAGTGCAGCTTCTACGACGTGCTCTATACATGCTGAAGGCACATGTGCTCTTCGAAGACGTGCCTGTGCTATCCCAGGTCCGGACGAATCAGCTGGCCTCTTCGTGGTTGCGACTCCGGATTACATAATGTAACCTTGAGGCTACGGCCACTGTCCTCCCCATTCGCCACCGGTCTTGTCAGGCATCCAAGGCATACTTCAGATGTCCCGCCTCTTTAGCCTCTTGTGCTCTATTCAACGGCACACCGCCTCTCGCCGGAGGTCGATGTGCCTTGGCCGAAGTGCTTTGGCCCCTCCTTCTCTTTGCGCCCGGCATAGTGATACATGCACACCTGTGCATGTAGTGAGCTTCACGTATGTGCCGTAGTTCGTTCCATTGGCTCTGCCCAACAGGTATCTACGGGCCATGTCTTTCGTCTCTTTCTCCGGCCCTTCTGTGCGGGTGACAGCTTCTAGACGTTTTCGAGTATGGGGAATTAATCTGCAGTTGCCGACACCTCCAGGCGAACAGACGTTGGAACCCCCAGCGCCGATCCTGGAGAGGCGAATAATAGTGGGCATCGCCAAAAGGCAGAAAACAGGAGGGTGTCCGGGGCGGAAGGAGGCGTTTCAGCTTTTTTAGGCTGACAGGGAACGGAAAAATAAGAGTGGCACGAGTAGGCCATGCAACGGGGGTGTGTTTTCCGAGGCAGAATGAGAGGGCAGCTGACCGGAGGCATTGTCTGCGTCTGTCCACGATACATAACGCATACGACGGAGTAACATGTACTCGCACGGAGCATAGAATGACTGTTAAGGACAAGGAGGACAGGGATGGCGGGAGTGTGTGGTAGCAGAATAGGAGCCGTGGGAGATGCGATCGCCTGTTTCGACCGTGCAGGTGAGAGCCACTCTACATGAAACACCCGGCGAGCTTGGCCCGGCTTACGAGTCTATGGAGAAGGTTGTTCGAGCATGACGAGTCCGAGTATCGTGACAGAGCGCCACAGCATGATTCCGCAAGAGGACTCCAGCTTGTGGCATAGCCTACTACGCGATATAGCATGTTGCCCTGATGCTGTGGCTTTGGCCCATCTCGAAAGCCTCCTCGCCCTTGATGACAGGGGGGACGTCCCGCGTCTTTACTATCCGTATCTCGCCCACGCCGCCAGCATCCCCCTGCATGGTGAGGCCAGATAAGATACGAGTACCACGAGTGCATGTGCAAGCAGGAATTGCACCCACCCCCTGACTCGCCGTCCATTGAGCAAGACAAGTCGACGTTGGGAGGCCGTGGCCCCGTGGAACACTCCTCAATCTCATTTCTGCTCGCTGTCCTGACGGCGGATGGGCCGTGAACGGCAGGCCGGCTGCCGATCCTGTGTCCTGATCCAAGAGCGAGAAGACTCCGCCGACAGTGCCGTAGAAAGCAAGATAGCGTCGCCACGACCGGTGCCCGTTAGATACGAGCACACACACACGTCCTCCGTGCCCCGTACCATGTAGGCTCCCTAAACTCGCTCGTTTCGATACTCGCTCGCCTTCCAAATGACTAACAGAGTAGCGTGCAGTAGCCGCGAGAGGAAGGGGGGGGGGGGGGGGGGGGGGGGGGGGGGGGAATTTTTTGAGGGCCAGCCCCGTCAGGAGAGGGGGGGGAGGGGGTACACGCCCCTGACCATGTTCCGAGAGAA
>JANSMH010000403.1:0-17463 GCA_029299595.1 Grosmannia serpens
GTCTCTATGCTGTTCGAGAGAAGCAGAAAAGAAAAAAGGGGGGGGGGAAAAAGGGAGGGGGGCAGGGAAAGGGGGGGGGGGGGGGGGGGGGGGGGGGGGGGGTTGAATATTCAACTCACTATCTCATCCGTCCATTGGGTTGTTTTTGCCTTGAGTTTTGTGCAGTACCGCACCTGAAGAGTGCCACTTGACCTCCCGGGGAAGAAGTCGGCAATCTGCTTCCACGTCAAGCTCTTGTTCTCCTTCAAATCAATGAGGAGCTGATCGTCCTCGGGCGTAAACTTCAACTTCGGACCCCGGGGCCGTGGAGCTGGAAGTGGCATACCGGCCTGGCCCACAACACTGGGGGCCCCTCCTCCGCTGCTGCCTCCTACGTCAGTGTCGCGGCGCATTATTTTTGTCGGCGGGCCAGTGTCGGGCAGATGATGGTGGTGGTGCGTCGGGGGAAGATGCGACGGCGTGTGCTGTGACGTGCCCGAAGGCCCAGCCTGGGCATATGCACCCATGGAGGCCTGCTGCATGGACCCGATATCGCCGTGCTCGAGTTCCGACATACCAGAAACAGATATATCCAGGTCGTCTGGGCGAGGCCGTTTCATGCCGGACGAGGGGCCAGACGAGCCGCCTATGGACGGGTAGAGCGGCGCGACAGCGTGTGGCGGTCCCGGCGGTGCACCGTAGTGTGGCTGTCCCGGGTGGTGGCCAAGATGCCGGGGTGCGGCGTGGTGGGTGCCCATCTGACCCGGGTCCATGAGTACTTGGTGGGAGTGGTGAACGGCGGCAGCAGCGGCAGCGGCGGCGGCGGCGGCATGATGATGTGACATGGCTTGATGTTGCTGGTGGCGTGAATGGTGTTCGACGGACTCAAGTGTCGGTGTGGCTGACTGGTGAAGGGAGTCTCGGTGGTGGTGAGGCTCGTAGCCGTGTTGCTGTTGGTTCTGCTCGCCCGGGTGCGAGTCCTGGGGGGAGTAATCGACATTGTAGTCTTGTCCTACCCTGTAGTTGCTCGCCAGCGTGTCTCCGATACATGGGTTGCGCCAGAGCGAGCCGCCCTGGCTGGCCGCTGGGCTCTGAAGGGAAATAATTTGATAGACCGGGGCCCCTGGGGGCTACGTCGGGATGGACCGTGATCAAGAGGGCTGCAGAAGCCCAATATATATCTCGCAGTCGTTGCCGTTGCTGTCGGTGCCGCTTACTGTCTGGCGGGAGCAATTCAAAGGTGCAGGAAAGCAGCGGGTGTCGAAAGTGTAAGATTTTCTGCTCGTGCTGCTCGTGCTGCTCGTGTTCTTGCTGGGCAGTACCGTTTTTCCTGGTTGGGAATCAAACGCTTGCAGCCGATGCGGTCGGTACGGGTGGACCGCCTCCGAGGAAGACTGATTGGTGCACGGGGCTTCCTAGTGGTGATGGGTCTCGGGGCGAGAAGGAGTGGTGGCGGTAAGGTGGTATGGTCGTTACCGGCGGCTGTGGCGGGATGATTAGTGGCCCTGGAGACTGTAAAAGCTAGTTCCCACAGCAGAGTCTGTCTGATTTCGGAGATATCCTCTCTGGGTGCGTAGCTGGCTGTGTCGTCTTCATCCGTCTGGGACTAAGGCACGTTGGGTTGGGGCGGGGACTATGTGTGCGTTATATCGTCCAATCCTGGCTCTCTGCTGTGAACAGGTCAAGATAGCCAGGGTGAGGGAGTTCCGTGAGGGAGTTCCGGCGCTGTTTGCGTCTATCAGAAGACGAAGGTGTATGAGGAAGGTGTCCCGATGTCGATGAGAAGAGCGGTGGTTTGGTGGCGATGTATCTCTGTATTTGGCTTTGCTCGCCTGGTGTTGGATTGGGCACGACGAGGAAGCAGAAGGGGGAGGGGCGACAGACCACCTTAAGAAGACCAACTTAGTTTCACCACAGGCTGAAGACATTCCGGGCGGCTGCCATGTGCAAGATATGCCTTGCTCCCGAGCTGGGTCGGGCTGGGAGGGTGTGTGGGTTGTCAATTACGTTGACCAGCGACAGCGGGCAGCATAATTTGGTGATCTTATGCCATGCCTTGTATGCCGGATATAGAAACAGCAGGCCCTGTCTGACGAGGACCAGGGGTGAGGAGAGGGGCAGCGGTAGAGGGAAGCAATACTATGTACGAGTAGAATGCGGGAGGGAGGCGACAGGGCACGAGAGAGAAACAGTACTCCGTAGACAGGGAAGGGGGCACCAAAAAGTATCGGCCGAGGGCTACCGGCTGAGCTAAAAGATTGGGAAGGGTTCCTGTCCCTGTTCCCAGGCCCAACGTCTTGTCCCAGGCCAGCACATTCCAAATAGGGAACCCCATAGGGTAGTACTGGCAGCGGTGGGGGGGGGGGGGGGAGAGAAGTGTTGGCCAAACAGAAATAGATCTCGAACGCACACACGCTGGAGTAGCAATGCCAAATGTGAAACGCACCCTACCGTGCACCGGACAATGGCACCGACGAGTGGGAGCCGTCCATACCGCAGCGATGCAGGAATGCTCTGCACATGTTCCAACCGCTCTCTGGTGGCTGGGAAAGGAAGGGGGGTCAAAGGGAGGAAGGCTGGGGGGGGGATTCAGTATGGGGACAGTAGCCAGCATATGCCTAGTCTCCCAAAGAAGGATTGACTATAATGCAACGCGGCCATGGCGGGCGTGTAATAACTAGCATGCAATGACGAGTCTCGACGGGAGATGACTTCATCCCTGACCAGCCGTCAGATGGTAGGCTAGAAAGAGTGGAAGCCACGGCAGACTAGGCAAGAAATTGTTCAGAGGAGCCCAGCGGGACGGTAAGCGAGGAACTCTGCCCAGATGCTCCAGAAGGAGTAATACTCCGCGAAGCATTGCAGGCTGGGTTCGAGCAGCCGACCTGCCAGTCTCGCTCGAGGGCGCTGAGGCCGCCAGTCGCCCCTATTTCCGGTGCCTGCCGTAGTCGATATCGCATGTGAGATTCGGCAGGCGCATCTTACGCCTGATACCGACCGCCCTCCTGACACGCGCGGGACCATGCTCCGTAGGGCCGCAGAAGGTTGACAGCACACCGGGCGATGGCGAGCAGGGGCTAGGAGCCCCTGCATGTCGGTACTCGTACACGAGATACCCTGTACTCGTACTCGTACAGGCGTCTTCCGCACAGGGAGAGACCCAGGGCAACTTGCGCGCCACAACGACAGCGTGGGACAAGAATAGCTGGACCGAGCTGCCGGGAAGCCTCGATGGCAAATGCTGACTGCTCGTACGAGTACATGACGAGGCAGAAGGCAAGCCTCACGTCAGCTCGCAGCCCATTTCGGCGACACCTAGATTGCTGCATCCTGCCATGTTTATGCGCCGGTGAGCGCTAGCTGTGGCCGTTGCATGTCTTTCGGTCGCGGCATGGCAGCACTCGTACCCGCACAGCACATGCTGTCCATTGGGGTGGGATGTGCGTGACGAAGCTCCACGTCGCTCCGCGTCGGGCTTGTTTTATGGGGGCAGCAAGGATGCGCATGAATGCGGTGGATATTCCGGAACCTAGCAATTAAAAGTGTCGTTATGCGCTCACGGGTGAAATGAGCTACTCGTACTCCGTCCACATGGGCATGGATTGTCCTTTCTAGAACGATGGAAACAGCTTCTAGCGCCGGGCACTCCAGGCTCCTTCTTTATTTTTATCATGTTATTCCACATTCAGGCGGGTCAGCTCCTGGGCGAGCACGGCCCCTAATACTTAAACAAAGCGTGTTTTGCAACGCCTGAGCAACAGCCACAGTTTTAGCCACAACTTCACGAGCCAGCACTCCTGATTGCCCGGGTTGTGTTTGGGTCTTGTCTGAAGCATCCTTTATTCCCACTGGCGTCGTCTGTTGCCAATACGACCTGTGTGCGTTAAGGGAAATTGAAAGTGACGGGCGAAATCAATAGTCTCTTCCCGAGAATCCGGGTGTCCAGATACTCGATTCATCCCTCTTACCGCTAGTCTAGTTCACCCCTGCTTCTTCGACCTTGATCGTCCAATCTTTTGAGCCTTGGCTTGGATCATTCGCCGCATCGTGGTTTTGCGTGGTCACAGCAAAAGCTCTGTCATTGGCCTCCCCTTTCCCACCGAGAATCAGTATCCCCAAAGGGCCCACCTGGTTTACCACGACGCATAAATGCATGAACACCCGCAAATTTCTTGATCAGCATTGCCGCTTGTCAATATCTCTCAGCCCATCATCTCATGATCAGCTGCCTTTCAGCTTACCCAATTCCTGCCCAGTTCTTGTTCCTGCCCAGTTCTTGTCCACACACCCCTGGCATTACACCTCTTCCATTGATGCGTTTTCGGTGTTCCCGTTGCATATGACGTTCTAATATATACATTTTCTCTTCTGAGAGAGGTGGGATTGCACCCCTATAGTATATAGACCGGGGGGGGGATGCGAAAACAATTTGGGCCATTCTTATGCCTCTGCCGGGTTTCTGCTTTCGAATCTCGCCCCCTTTCATCTTTAGGGTCAATATACTCCTTTGGGAGGGAGGCGGGGATGAGGCATGTGTCTAGTTTACTTTTTCTTATCCGCACTATCGAATATTAGCAAGACCCGAAAAAAAAACGTCGCAAAATGTATTGGGATCATTAGCTAATTACTGACTATTGTATACTACAGCTGACATCACCATGCCGGCCACGAAGCAAAAACAGGCAGATCAAAGACACAAACACGCCAACTCTTTCCCCAAACGTCCACCACTTTGCTGCTCATATCGCTTTTCGTCTATCTTGCCATGTCCTCAGCACCCCGCCTCCTTTTCGCATTACCATTGAGCTCTCAGGCAAAGTTGTCACTGCGATCAACCCAAATGTCCTCCAGTTCAGAAAAGTTCTGGAAGTGCAAGGGGCGATGGAGGTCACTGTAGAACGAAAGCGGCGTGTCTAGCTTGACATGCACGCTCTTCTTTGCTAGACCAGCAAAATCCGTCCCCATGAAGCTGTAATTCCACCTGCCGGACTCTGGCACCAGGAAGAATCCCTTGTACTTGGGGCTCAGGAGAAGTTTTCTCTTTTCGCCCATGCTGGTAGTGAACCCTTGCGGCTGATCGCTCTGCGTGTCCTTGTTTTCCGCACCCCACCTCAGTCCCTGTGGTGTCAGTCCCCAGGCCGAAAGGGAGACACTGCCAGGAGTGAAAGAAACAGACACAGACACGGTCTGGTTTCGATTCTGGCTCCATGACTCGTGCGCTTCCTGCAAGCGAGCCATCTCCGTCACATCCGCAGCTGACATGTACGGCAGCTCGTTTCCGGACACCGTATGGATGACACCCAGAGGCTCGAGGCCGTTTAGGAACTCGTGCTGCGGAAGGTTCTCCGGCAGTTGCACGCTCCTAAGGCCCCCAATCTGCGGTACCAACACAATGCATCTGATTTCCTTCACCTGATCCGTTTCTGGAGGAGACGACCCATACAAGTACCCAGCCACTTGGACGCGCAAGTCGGCAATCGTGATGAACTTCTTCAGAATGTTGTTGGGCATGACGTAAGTTATGCTTTCCACATCGCTATCGGCTGGCGAGACGTAGATATTGTTGGATCTAGTCCTCAGGTTGGACGTGGCTATGGCTCTTGTTCGCCACTCCGTCTTCGAGGCAAATGTCTGCTGCTCGAATTGGGATGTTGTAGTAACAATCATCTCCTCGCCATGTACATTGTGCGTCTTGGTTGTGGTGGCCGTGAGCTGCTGTTGCTCCTGTTGTTGCCTTTCGATTTCCGCTGCCTGCTGTCGTTGCATTGATGGGGCCGAAATCTCCATACCCAAGATGATGTCGCGCACCTCACTGTTGGTGAGACTAGAGACGTTGACATTGTTTTTCTTTCCATAATCATTCAAGATGAGATCGCGAAGCTGAGTCTCCACCTTGATCCACTCCTCGTCCGTCAGAGTTGGCCAGATGTGGTGATCTTGAGTGATGACCGTCTTGTCCGGTCGGAGGATAAGCTTCGTCTTGTCAGGATTGACGTGTAAAGCACGCAGGATGAGGATAAGACGAGAGAATGCAGTATACGACGAGATACCACTCTTCAGCCATTCATCATACAGGTTGAAGAGAACCATCTGAGGCTCCGTCGCCCGCAGAATCATGTCACCAAGCTTCTCCACCTTCATCGCAGCCTGGAAAGGAAGCTGCAGCTCAGATGCACGAATGGAAATGTTGGGGAAGTCGAGCAGGTTGACTTCCAATGGATCGAGTAGGCCTTTCCGTGTCACAATGAGCTGCTTCGGCTGCTCTTCAACAGGCAGAGACCGAATAAGCGCAGCCACTTCTTCTGCCGTCTTCCACTTGGCCAGCTGCCCCAGACGCTTTTGCCCGGCCCAGACGCTCGTGTGGATGATCTTCAGGAACAACTGCCCTGTGCGGGGATTAAAGATGAAGATCGCACCATTGATAGGCTTCGTCGTCAAGTTGCCCTCAAACGTCTTGTGAATCGTGACACGGTACACGTTTGTGTCGTCGATAAACAGTTGTGTCTGGTTGCTGAACAGCTCCGAGTAATTCTGCGAGTTCAAAAACTCCTGGTTGCTTTCAGAGGCGTAGAGCTGCAACCCCTTTCGTATACGCTCCCGTAGGACGTACAGCGCAGGGTTGGCCTTCATGATTTTCGTCATGGCCTGTTGAATGAGAATCTTGAGGCCGGGAAAGTACTGCCCGAAGGCGGAGTACAAATTGTACGCCAAGTCAATGCCAATCATCAACCCAGTCGGCGACGGGTAGAGACTCATCGTGTCCGTCGTGTAGTCCAAATACTTTGCGCGGACGTATCGCTCTATATCATGCGAGTCATAGTCACCGTACCGCAGTTGAACATCGATCCAAAATTTGTCAGTCGTCGTTGCCTCGATGGTGTCTTTGGAGTCAAATAGCAACGACGGCCGAGTCACGTTCCACTTGTGGCTGGCGAAAAGTTGGATATCGGCACAGGAGCTATTCATCTTGTACGATTTTCGAGGGTGGATGGTCTCTTTCTGCACAGACTCAATCCCCAGCGACTCTAGCTCCTGGTCAAAGACCTGACAGAGATCCATGACAACCGACTCATGAATCTTTTGCCACAGATGCGCTCGGAATATCTGGATGAGCGAAATTTTCAGCGTGGGGATTTTGCCATGCAAGAAGATGCCGGTGAGATCTGCATCGGTTAGTATGCAAAATGACCAAAAAAAAAACAGGCCACAAAACCATCGGAAAATAGAGTATGACCAACCTAGCTGAACTCTGAAACCGACATATACATCTGCCCGATTGATCGTACTAGTTTCGTTGTCAGTATGGGCTGAGCGGTCACTGGTTTGCTGATGTTTAAAGGGGGTTCGTATGAACTTACGGACTCCACCACAAGGTGAAGCGGCGATTTGGGATCTGGTTGAGACCGGAGCGTTGGGCATTGGTCAGTTTCTTGAACTTCATGGATTCTTCAAAACCACTGTTGTGTAGCACAAGATAATCGTCCCGGAGGTAAAGCTGGTCGCGATCGGTCCTGAATCCTGCCCATTCCGTCTCTTGCTCTTCGAGAGTGATGCCCCTGATGACGAATCTGCTCAGCTTGGGGGCGCCCGATTCAGGATGCAGACACGTGGTATCGCTCGAAAAGAGGCGAAGGGCGCATCTTTCATCTGGCTCTAGTTTCGCAAACTGAGCGGCGGTCATCTCGATGGTGTCGTAGCAGTCAGCAGACAAGTCAACAGACAGCCCTGCTGCTTGAGGCCCAGGATTGCTCTTCTGCCGATGGAGCGCGAGGATATGGTTCGAGGTTACGACAAGATCCTCTTTCCCATCCCCAACCTTGATCCGATAGAGCCGGTCTTTGCCGTCAACGATATTGAACGCCCGCCGTGGCCCGCCGTCTGGACCAAGCAGTAAATCACCATCCCGAACATCTTCGACCTTGACACGGCTGCCATCGTATCGCAGAAGCATTGTACCATACGCTAGGCAGGCCTTTTCCCAAAAGAGGCCTTTTGATGGTTAGTATCATTAAATACAATACTCATAAGAATAAGATAGTGCTTACCTTCCCAGCTATCAAAGCCGGTGGCTTTGAAGAGACCTTGCATACAATTAGTATCATAACAGTGCTAATAGAATTAAGGAATATGCCATGCTTACAATGCTCCAGGATTGTTTCAACACCCCCCAAAGCTTGAATAACGTCCGTGCGGTAGGCATTTAGATTCCACAGCTTGCCGTCGTGACGTTGGCTGGTCCACCAGAACGGATTGCTCTTCATCAATTGATAAATCTTGAACTCGGCACGAGCTCGGAAGCCTTTGTCAAAGCTCAGGGTACTCCGATCCTTTTGGAAGAGGGTATTGATACGCGGTAACCCTCGGTCCCAACTGTCCTCGAGGTCCTCTAGCGTAAGCCGTCGGTTTTGCTGGTTGGCCTCAAGTCGTTTCTGAGAATACTCAGTCCAGACACGCTGGGAGTCGATGAACTCTGCCTCCCAAGGAATGATATAACGGAAAATGTTCGGGATCAACGTCTCCTCGCCATGTGACATGCCTGCACGGTAGTGAGTTACGCCGACATCCGTCTGCTTAGACCATCGTTTATCACTAGCTGGGATGAGAATATGAGAGCCAGAGATCATTCCAAGACCACCCAGCTCCTTGGGCGTATAGAACACTGCAGGTGGAAATCGAGATGGCATCTTCGAGTTCAGTCCAATCTTGACACGCGTCTGGATTTTGGTTTCACACTTGACAATCGTATCAAGAAGGTTGACCGTCGAAACAGCTGCTTCGCGGTAATAGGTGAAGAGCGCAATCAAAGCCGTGTTCCACTTGTTGGCAATCTTGGTGAAGGTTGTCGACCCGGAGGACATCAGAATCTGGCGAATACGATTGTTGAATTTGTGGACGTCTTCCTCCGTCACCTGTAGGAATGCATGCGCAGTTCTCTCTTTGGTGGTGTTGTCTACTAGAGACCAGACACTGTCCTTGACAGGAAACTCATCGTTTTGATTGCGAATCTTGGGCAAAATGCGGACTTCGAATCCGCACATGGAAAAGAGAAGGTTCGGGTTGTCTCGACTGTACACGCTGGCAAATGTGTCTTCCCAGTCAATCGTAGTTACGGACCGAGGCAGCCGGTTCTTCAGGTCCCAAAATACAGCCCTTCCCAGATTGACGTCATGTCGCATCAAGCGCATCCGAGAATCGCGAGGCCAGCACTTCTTTGTCCTATAGCCT
This sequence comes from Grosmannia serpens, assembly GCA_029299595.1. Lineage (NCBI taxonomy): Eukaryota > Fungi > Ascomycota > Sordariomycetes > Ophiostomatales > Ophiostomataceae > Grosmannia > Grosmannia serpens. Next base: position 9,205 of record JANSMH010000403.1, read on the forward strand.
ATGACATTTTCGAAATTCGGGTCAGGCTGTTCGGTCAAAAACCGCTGGATCAGATCGCGGGACTCCTCGGCTGAAAACCGTAGAAACACCCATATCTTGTCGATATATCTGGTGTACAGACGGATTGGATGTTTCGTCTCCGTGTCCCGGTCTTGAAATTGAAGAAAGTCATTCGGGCTTTGAGGCGGCCCAGCAATCTCACTGGCACGTTGTGGTCCGAGCAAAAGCAGATCCAGAATCAGTCCATAGTACTGAAAGACGAAAGCCGAAAACTGGAGGCCACGGATCATGCCATAGCTGTTGACGTGGCTCATGTCCTTGTACGCGAGCGTCACGTTGTTTTTGGCGGTAATGTAGTCTGCCAGATTGTGATCCATGACCAGTCGCAGCAACGAGTTGAGTAGAGTGAGCTCAATCTTCTCATAAACTTTGGACAACTGGGTCTCAATCAAGACATTACACTCGCCAGTCTCTGTCTCCCAGACATTCTGCAAGTTGTTGATACCCTGTGTCCATTTGTACACCAGCAATGGTGGAACTTCAGAATCGGAGGGCTTGATCCAAGCAGGAAACAGATGGCGCTGATCTGCTTGATACCAAAGATACTGATCCAGATACGCATCGCTGATCTTCTCGATGGGCTCAATGTCGTAAACGGGGTTTATGGTACTGTAGTTGTCGTTCATGTCGATGCCGACCTCCTTGAAAGCCCTTTGGGTGAGCAGGAATCTCTTGATTCGCTCCAGTGTCGTTCCTGGATTGTCGTATGCCTGCTCGATCAGCGCAAGCTCCTCACGCTGGCTTTGGTTCAGCCTCCCCTTTGTTGAGTATGATTCCCGAAGCCTCTCAAGCGCCAGAATCAATATCTTCGTGTCGTGTTTGTACGACACACTAGGGAAGGGAATGGGTGAGAACTTCCTCGACTCCAGCCAGTGCACCGTCGTCGTATAGATGGCAACGGCCTCTTCAGAGGACACGTAGGGCCCGTCCTTCATGTGATTGTGCTGTCTCTCCTGTTCCGCTTTCAGCCACAGACGCGTCAGCCGGCCAACATTCTTCTTCGCAACAGTCTTGTCGACGGTGGCGCCCCGTCGAATGCGCTCCCGGTTGTAGTGCGCAACGGAGATCCACCAGTCTGCCTTTGCCTTCACATATCGAAGAATGACATTTTCAATGGGCGCAGGCAAGCCAGGCACCTTCCAAGGAATATTGCTCTTCCAGCACCGCCACGCCTCTGATAGATGCTGAAGGACCGTATTGACCTTGTTCTGCTTGATGCCCTCGGGCATCATATCCATCAAGTCATCCATAACAGATGCACGAAGCTCAAGGTCGAAGTGAGATTCCACGCGTTGTTTGGTCACCGTTTTAGCCACGCCCTTGCTGTGTCGACCCTCAAACTGACGAGAAAGCAAATTGCCTAACCAGCGCTCCAGCAGAGGGATGATACCACGCATAAAGAACAGCCACACTCTCCAAGCTGGTGCCCAGACACCGCATCCAGGACCCTTTCCAACAGACCCAATATTGAAGCTGAAGTAGATGAGATGCTTAAGGTCTTTGCAAGACCTGATTTGATGCATAAGCTTATACTTGTACCGGTACATTCCAGTCAATTGGCCAACGTGATTGAAAGCATAGAGGATGCCATCGGCTAGTTGGAAAGCGTCAATGTTGCCAAGACGATACTGAACATGCGCATCGACGATCAGCTTGGTCAAGCGCAAAATCTCCCGCATCAGGTGAAAGGCGTTTCCAAAGCGAGACTTTTTTCGTTCTTTCGTTGTCAAGGTCTTGACCGGCTTCAAATTGAAATTGTAGTCGAGGTGAAGGTATGTGAGGTTCTTCCGGTGGATAAGCAGGTTGAGCATGTTGAACCCCTGTCTACAGACATGCAAGCCAGCTTCAACCCAGTCAATTGTGGTTTGTTGGAAGAATTTGGTCTGCTTTAGCGTTCGAAGGAGATCCTGCCTCTGCAATGTCTTTGGCTTCTTCTTGTGCAACTCATTGAGGACGTACGTCTTCAAAAGCTTCTGGTAGGACACGTGAATTTTCAGTGGCAAATCGGGAGGAGGATGATCCAGGTAGAATTTTTTGACCAGAGGGACGTCTTGAGCGCGAACCATATGACCAGATCGCCGATCAAACGGATACGGCGCCCACCACAACTCAATGGCGGAGGTCGTGTCATCTGTCGCGAGAGCCTCATCGGACAGAAAAGGCGCCAGACCAGCAGGCAACTCAAATACATCATCGTCCGGCTCTTCGTTGCGGCTCGGTCCAAAAAGCTCATCTTCGTGACTGATAGTAGTGTATTTAGATGCTGCGGAACGCGACGAGACAGGGTTGATAGACGATTCAAAATGAAATGTAGGCAAAGCTGCATTATCCGATACTCTGTATACGCTCTGCGGGAAAGCATACCAGGAATTTCGCACGCTTCTAGGCAATGAGTTGTATAGGTGTGGGAAGGCGACACGAGACTCAGTTCGAATCGGACTGCGGAAAATAATGCGGTCTATAGCATTGAATTCGCCGAAGTCCTCGTCGTTCGGATCGATATCCTTGTACAGTGGTTCGAACCTCGGGCCACCAGGAAGAGCAACATTCAAGGCTTTCGAGGTGAAAAAGCTCTGCGGCTCGAAGAGATAGAAGTAGTTTTCGTCATGAATGCCGGTCATTAATGGACGGCTAAGGCGGTACAAAGTGGCCATTTGCTGCAATGAGAGGTTCCATGATTTGTAGCTCGGCCCATTGATATGGGACGTATCGAGTAGCGGTCTGTTATCGTAAAACCATTCATAAACAGCTTCATCTTCTTCCTCGTCGAGTTCCATCTGGATGGGCTCCAGAGGCTCGACATCTTCAATGTTCTCCGACCAAGACAACGGAGGCTCTTCATCGTCAAATGGCGGAAACCGCATGCGCTTAAATAGTCTCCTGTCGCTCTTCTCTTTCCGCATAGCAGTCCACATAGTTGCCCACTGGGCGTGGAAGACCGGCTCGATAACGCGCGGGACTTCATTGACCAGAGTCAGACATCCATTGACGTGATAGAGGACCTTCACTTCCCGCGCCGATTCCCAAGGCATCGGCATGTTCTCCAGCAATTTTAGAACTGCATGGGGCATGAACTTCAAGGCGCCCAGATAGCTTCTTTTGTCGCTGGTGTATTTTTTCTGTGAAACATCGCCGATATCTTTCACGATCTTTCGCAGATGTTCTGGTGGCATGTCGGCTTTCTGCGTCTCAACAAAGCCGCCCCTTCTCTTCTCGCCAAAACGATTGCGCTGTGCCCGAAGCCATTCGTTCTTCTTGTGCTCAAGTTTTGCGATGTCTGCACCAGTGAGAGGCTTGAAGCCAGGCGGTGGTGGTGGTGGAGGAACCGCAGGAGGCGGAGGAAGCATCCAAGAGTCAGGAGGAGGCGGCGGTGGAGGGGAAGAAGGAGGAGCAGCCCATCCTGGCGGAGGGGGGGGCAAGGACGACATTTTCGACTGCGAGCCGCGTCAAACACGGTAAACAACGTTTGTTTCGGTAGTTCTCGCGTCAGTTATCTGGTCTTTCAGCGAAATACCATAAAACGTAGTTAACGTGAATAGATCAACATAATCGAAGAGTAGCTACCGAAATAGAAAAAAAAGTGATAGCCCCCTCCTTCAATAAGGGTGATGGACGATGTTGCGCTTCAGACCAGACGCGACAGTTTCGAACCTCATTGAATTTCAGGTCTACTGGCATAATTTTTTTGCCACCCGATACCCAAAGATCGCTATATCGGTCACGTGCAAAATGGCAGCTGGCAAATGTTATGCCGGTCCGAAAGATTTTGCAAGCCCCAGTACGAAGCACACCCCACTAAAACTCAATTTTTTTGCATGGTTATTTTTTTCCCCTCCAATGCCACTTTTTTGTTTCCTTGCCAGTCTCAACGAACACGTTCACTCATTACGTCTCTGATTAAACCACCTCGGCCGGTTTTCAAGATGGCTTCGAGATATCCCAATACTGCAGACGATAGCTCGAGTGAGAGCAGCTCCGACGAAGAGGAGCTTTACTCCGAAGAGGAGGAGGAGGAGGATGTGGACGATGATGAGGACGATGATGACGACAGCGACGAGGACAGCGATGAGGATAGCGACGAGGATAGCGACGAGGAAGGTGCCAAAAAGCGCGGCGCGAGTCAGTTCCTGCTAGACGATTCGTCCGACAGCGAGGAAGAGGCGGAGGAGGGCACCACCAAAGTCAAGAGCGCCAAGGACAAGCGTTTTGAGGAGTTGGACGCCACAATCAACGCTATTGAAAATGCACAGAAAATCAATGATTGGGGTTCCGTATCTACAGGTTGGTGGCCTACAAGGTGAACCTTTTCTAGAGTGACGTTGCTAATTTCACGCAAGAATTCGACAAACTCAATAAGCAAGCTGAAAAACTTCGTGATGGCTTGAAAGCTCCCAAACTGTATGTCAAGGCCGTTGCCGACCTCGAGGATTTCATGAACGAGACGATTTCAATGCAAAAAGTGGCTTTGAAAAAGATGAATGCGACAAGCGCGCGGGGTCTGAATGCTGTAAAGCAGCGGATACGGAAAATTGTCAAGGAGTATCAGTCGCAGATTGACGTCTATCGTGAAGACAAGGATGGCTTCATGCAGTCTGATGACGAGGAGGAGCCAGTTGCGAAGCCGAAAAAGGTGAAGATCCTTGACCCAGTCTCGGATGTGCCTGATGGGGAGGATGACGAAGGATTTGCGACTGTCGGAAAGGGTGGTCGTACCTTACTGTTTACACCGGAGAGCATCTTGAAGCACCTCCGCGGAATTATGGAGGCTCGTGGCAAGAAAAACACAGATCGCCTGGAGCAGATCAAGATCATGGAGAAGCTCACCGAAATTGCCGTCACTCCATACCAACGGATTCGCGTTCTGCTGACGCTTGTCTCTGCTCGGTTTGACTTGGGATCAGGTGCAGCAACTTTCATGCCTTTGGACCACTGGAAAGCCGCTGAGAAGGAACTGGCACTTCTTTTCGGTATCCTTCGGGACAACAAGGAGTTTATTGTCTTGGAGAGTGCTGAAGAGTGGGACGACGATGAGAAGTCGCCGGTTCTGGAAGCGGGCCAAAGCTACATCAAGATCCCGGGCAGCATTGTCTCCTACATTGAGCGGCTTGATGACGAGCTCGTTCGCTCGCTGCAAAACATCGACCCCCATACATCCGAGTACATTGAGCGTCTCACCGATGAGAGCTCATTGTATAACATCATTTTCCAAGGTCTCTTGTACTATGAGACCCTCCGTCGGGATTCGTCCCTCGAGATTCCCCAGGAGAGCTTGAACCGCATTATCATGCGTAGATTGGAACACATATACTTCAAGGTATGCTTCCAAGCACCTCGGCCCCCAGCGGCCAGTATGCCCCGGCCACTTGCTAACGGAGTGTTCGCTTAATGTGTTTACAGCCCGCACAAGTCATCAAGATTCTGGAGGAAAGCAGCTGGAAGTCTGTCTCCCAAGACGCCGACTCTTTGATTTCCCCCAGGGTAGACTGCACCGAGCCGTCACGCCTCTTGAACGTGCTGTGCAGTTACCTTTTCGCTAACAGCGAGGGAATTATCCGAGCACGCGCCATGCTTTGCGAAATCTATTTCCTGGCCCTCCACGACGATTACTACCACGCACGCGACATGATGCTCATGTCGCATCTGCAGGAGACAATCGGCAGCTTTGATGTCCAGACCCAGATTCTTTATAACAGGACGCTTGTGCAAGTCGGTCTCTGCGCTTTCCGGAAGGGCCTCGTCTACGATGCCCAGAACACATTGCAGGAGATATGTGGCAGCGGCAGGCAGAAAGAACTTCTTGCTCAGGGCGTCATGATTCAGCGGTACAGCCAAGTTTCGCCGGAACAAGAGCGAATCGAGAGACAGCGCCAGCTACCTTTCCACATGCATATCAACCTCGAACTATTGGAATGCGTCTACCTGACCTGTAGCATGCTGCTGGAGATTCCATTGCTAGCACAGACCGGATCATCGCCCGATATCAAGAAGCGGGTTATTAGCAAGACTTACCGCCGAATGCTTGAATATCATGAGCGGCAAATCTTTACTGGGCCTCCAGAGAACACTCGCGATCACGTGATGCAAGCCTCGAAAGCCTTGGCTGCTGGGGAGTGGAAGAAAGCAACTGAGTTCATTCACAGCATCAAGATCTGGGAGTTGATGCCACAATCAGAGAGCATTAAGACCATGCTTGCGAAGCAGATCCAGGAAGAGGGTGTGCGGACGTTTCTTTTCACATACGCGCCTTTCTATGATACGTTGGCTGTGGACACGCTTAGCTCAATGTTCGAGCTTGAGCCTTACAAGGTGTCGGCCATTATCAGCAAGATGATTAGTCACGAGGAGCTTGCAGCAGCCCTGGATCAAGTAAACCAGACCATCATCTTCCGGAAAGGCGTTGAGCTCAGCCGTCTGCAGAGTCTGGCACTTACGCTATCCGACAAGGCCAGTGCTCTCATCGAGACCAACGAACGGACACTGGAACAACGCACACAAGGTACTGCGAATGCATTTGAGCGGCAAGGCGGGCGTGGTCGGGGGGGTGGGCAAAGGGGTGGTGCGCGAGGTGGCCGTGGTGGCCCGCGGACAGGTGGAAACACACAGCGCCAAGCTGGGGGTACACAGTTTACGGGGGGGGCCTTGGGCGCAGCCGTTCGTGCATAGATTATGCCACTTCCGTCGGACAATTCGTAGTCAGATTACAAAAATGAAATGACTCCCATTCCAACTGTTAATACGTCGTCACATTCTCAGTGCTAGTAGCTAACAGCTATCGCTACAGTAAAGACTCTATGGTAGAGTCCGGTAAAACAAAATAGGGGTTTTACGCCAATATAACGAAAGTTCTCTTATTACTTAAACCACACCACATCTTCCTAGAATTGCTACTGTAAGCCAGTCGAAGGACACGATTGTTTCCTATTTAACAACCTTGTAATGCGACCCGTCCATATTGTTAGGTGGTGTAAATAGCAATGACTTGCCAATGCTCCACTTTTTTAGATCAAGAATTTTTGCCCCTTCTAAAGAAGGTGCTCAGCATTTAAATAAGCCAACTAGTCATATAAGTCAAATCACTAAAAACACAATAGATCTCGCAATAATTCAAATAGCTATATAAAAAAACTAGATACAAAAAAACCAAATACGCGTATTCCCCTACTCCTTAGCTACCTAACGTACTAGATTACATGCCTTTTTCTCTTTTTGCCGTTTAAGTTTAATCCTTTTTTTGTTAGCGCGTATAGTGGCCTTTACTACATTTTTTACTTTGTTTATAGCGGTATTAAATCGTATAAAACGCGCTAATTTAACTATTAGTACCTTACTTATTTAAAAACGCTTGTTTGCTTTTAAATAACTAGTATTACACTTTTTTTATAATTTTATATTATTATAGATTAAATTTTATTAAATTAAGTTTAATATACAATTGTAATATAAACTATATGTAATAAACACCACTATTCCTTAGTAATAAACCGTAGTATTGTTAAGGGTTTATGTAAGTAAAGAAGTCAAGGCCGTTAACTATACTATATTAGAAGATTCTTTAGTTGTCTTAATGTTGTCCCATCTTGTTATACGTGTAAGTATTTAGTGTGTTATTAGGTAGTGTAGCCTATTTAGGTAAATAATTAAGTAAATACTTAGATTAATTGCTAAAAAGTTGTAAGAAAGGAAAGCTACTTAAATAGTATAAATTATAGTCTTTATATATATAAGTTTTTTTCTTTTATCTTTTTTTAGCTTAATAAATCTTTTAGATTACCTGGTAATCTTTATAATCTTAAATTATTTAAATCTTTTAATAATTTTTAAAATCCTTATTGTTATCCTTATTATTATATAGTTTGCTTGTTTTATATACTTAAGGAATTTACATATACGCTTGGTTTATATAGCCTTATAATTTATATATCCTTTTAGTTTATATATTTACCTAGCTTATATACCTAATTAGCTTATATATACCTTTTATTTTACCTTTATAAACCACCTAGTTTTTATTTAGGCTATGGTTTAAAATTAGGTTATAACATTATTTCCCTTTTTTTATACTTTGTTTTTAAAGTTTCTTTATTTTTATTTTTATTTTAGTTTATAATGTTTAACTATATGCTTAATAGTTATATTTCTTATTTATATAAAACTTAGTAGTATAATAGTCTTTTTAAACTTGTTTTTTTTTATTTTATT